>PVLD010018069.1:0-40020 GCA_004027595.1 Dinomys branickii | reverse complement strand
TTTTCTTTTTTTTTCTGTTGCTGAGAGGATAAACTGTCTGACTAAATTTGCATGTCTGTATATGGGTCCATACATCTACAAGTCGAAGATATCAATGGATAAAGCAACAACTACTGTTGAGACCATATCACCTTGTCTATAGATTAGTTGTGATTGTACTATTTTCTATGATAATGGGTGTCTATTTGTCAATATGTTTTTGTACTTTTATGTTTCTAAAATAAAAAAAAAAAAAAGAAATGATATTGAAGCTGTATGTATATTGGTGAAAAAAACAGGGCATCCAGTGGTAGCCTTGGCATTATTTTTCCAAATCATGCATATATGCATATATTTAGTAGACACTACCTTCCCCTCATTCTCTATCCCCTTACCTAATTTGTTTTCTTTCACAGCTTAAATCAATCATCTGTGTGAAACAGGACATTATAATTTTGCCCTTTTATTTGTCTAGTTTGTGTTTATTCCCAGAAGACAAAAATTTTGACTGCATGTAAAGCATTTCTCTAGCCCCTGCATACAAAGCACTGAAACAAAATTTAAAATATACCATTGCCTGCCTGAGGCTTAATATTTAGTGAGGGAAGATTGAAAACAAACAAAAATCTGCCATACCATGTTTCACCTCCTTCCTTACTATATCACACATCTACCACTTAATGTGAAAAGCAGTGCAGCAAAACAGAAGGGGCAAAGGATGCAGCAATGCAGGAAGGTAGAAGTCTCCCTTGGAAAGTAAGGTATCAAGGGATGACATTGCTGCTGAAGTCTGAAACAGTCACATGGGTTGGAGGACCCAGCCAAGGGGCAGCAAAGTCCAGGCCAGTGAAACCGGCAGCATTCGAGGTGGTGGAGGTTGGAGTCTAGAGTTTAGTCAGCATCGGAGGTGGTGGAGCTTGGAGTCTGGATGTTAGTGCGGCTGTTTCTGCGTGGAGATGCTGCTGGGGGTCAGGATGGCATTGAAGAGTATCAGCTGGTGTATGACAAGCGATGGCCAGAAGAAAGAATTCTCAGTGAACCGAACTGCTATGACTTGTGAGCAAAGGGCAAGGCCACTTGGGAGTGTGCTGATGAGTCCTAGTTCTGCTGATGGAGACAGGCAATTTGGTTGTTCAGGAGAGAGGTCAGGGCTGAAGATGGAATATGGAACTTCTGGCTGTACAGATGGTAATGTAGGTGTGTGGATCACTAGGTAAGTAGGTGTAGGGTTAGACTAGTAGACAAGCAACATTAGGGGTGGGCAGAGGGAGACTGTGTTTATGCTGTGACAAAATATATTAAAAAATCAACTGAAAAAAGGAAGATATTTTGTCTCATGGTTTCAGAGTTTAAGTCCATGGTCGCTTGGCCCCATTGTTTTGGGGCCATCATGGTAAGGTGGGACATCATGATAGGGAACATGTGGCGGAGAAAAGCGCTCACGTAACAGTGCGCAGGAGGAAAAGAGAGGGTCGTAGTGCTTATGTTGCTTTCAAGGACACTTGCCCAGTGACATAACTCCTTCTGTAAGGCGCCACCTCCTAAAGGTTCCACCATTACTGGGAGCCAAAATAAGCTTTCAATATGTAGGTTTTGTGGGATACTGAATATCCAAACCATAGCAAAGAAACTGCAGTGGTGAATGGTGTCCTGGATGTCAAGAGAAGAATGTGCTCCCAGGAGTCTGTGATGGATGGCGTCAAATGCTGTGGTGAGACTAAAAGTGATCAAGGAAAACCAGTGGATTTAGAAATGTGGAAGTCGCTGGCCTGGTGAGGGCAGTTATAGTGGAGCACCAGAGCACAGGCTGACCTGGAGTATGTGCAGGACACATCAGGACTGTGGGAGTCTCAATAACTCTAGGAAGACAGTGTGCCTTAACGGGGAGCAGAGAAATGGGGCTGAAGTGGGAGAAGAACATAGGGGACAGAAAGGTGCATGAATTATTTGGGGTTTTTTGTTCTGGGAAGTGGAACAGTGATGCATTTGCTTCCTGAAGGAAATGACCTAGCATGGGCAACCATGATAAGAGGTTAGTTGCAGGCTGATTCTTCCCATAGTGAATGGGAAGGGAGCACAGAGTAACAGGAACACAGTGTGTTTATCTCGGGTACTGGAAGGGAAGGCAGGGTTCACACACACAGGTGCATAGTCAGGGGATTTGGCTGGGGGAGGACGTGGCCGTTCTCTTCTTACTGTTCCAATTTACTCAGTGAAATACAAAGCAAGATTGTTAGAGCTACAAAGAGCAGCTCCAAGGTCTGTGACACACAGACTCCGAGGCACTTAAATAGTTTTCTTTCTGCTTTGGTGTTTTTGATTTTTCTCTAACAAGCGTGTCATCTTTTGCGTTTTTTCTTAACTAACAGGCAGCATTGGCAAATGCCCTGTTTGTCTGCTGTCCTGTCTCTTTGCAATTCTATGTCCTTGAGCGGGTTATTGCATCTCCTTGTGCCTTCATTTTTAATTTGCAAAATGAGGGTGATAATGTCTTTGTTATTCAATTCACTGAGTTAGAAGAATCTTAAATGAGTAAATGCATGTAAAATAATTTGAAAAGAATCAGCATGGCATGAATCTAAAATGCTCTTATTGTGGTTATTTGTGGTCTGGTTAGGGAAGTGTGAGGCAGGGGTGGGATCTAAGAAGAGGCTGGAATCATTGATTCACCATTCAAAACCTACCAATAAGCTTTAAGAGCAAAAACTACTTTTCTGACTCAGGTTGTGCTGCACATTTTATCCAACCTCTGATTAAAATTAAAAACTTTCAGCACAACCTTCGAAAACAACATATGAAAAAATGTTTCCTATGCTGTTAGAATAAGTTAACTTTTTTATTTGATTCCCCACATTAAAATGTTTCCTACTGAGTGGGGTTTTTCTTTTTTGGCTTCAGATACATTAATTGTGAACAGTCACCACCAAAATTTTTGCATCTGTATTCAAAACCACCCAGAGAATATATAGCCATGATTCTCCTTTTGTTATTTTTTCAAATTACCATGATTGCATTGTTAGATACGCTTCAGCACATGAGCCCTGCTGGCTCGTCATCATTAGACACATTTATAGAATCTACTAAATAAAAAAATCACAAGATGAGGATAAAACCACTTATTTAAGGCACTTCGTGTGAATTAAGTAATGATAGTGGAGCCACATAACTTCCTCAAGTATAATTTTGAGCTGCTTTTGTGTTTCCTGGCATCTGAATATTTCATTGTCAGCCTGGAGGAGTATCAAGTGAAAAGACAATGCTGAGCTTTTTCTGTTGTACCATGTGTACGCTCCGGAAGATAAACGCTCATTAATCTTCACTTTCAACTTAGTTACATTCTCCCCCTGCTCATTGTCGGAGAGTATAACCCCAGCATCAAAGAACATTTT
Organism: Dinomys branickii; assembly: GCA_004027595.1. NCBI lineage: Eukaryota > Metazoa > Chordata > Mammalia > Rodentia > Dinomyidae > Dinomys > Dinomys branickii. Next base: position 36,652 of record PVLD010018069.1, on the reverse strand, counting down.
GAAAAATGAGAAAACACAACCATCTCATCTGAATGTGACGGTGTTCCCTTTTGTGTACTCCTGCTCATCCCTGTGCTTTCCTGTACTTGTTTTTACTTGGTAGCAATTACAGCATGCATACCATCTTGAATGTAGATTTTTAGAGTTGCACTTAAAAGAAGGCACTTTTCAAGCTATATAATAATGACCCAAGTTATGTTTATGCCTTTTTGCCAAAACTCGATTATGTCAGAAAAAGCTGGATAGCAGGAGACCTTGTTAAAACATCTAAGCAACTGCAATGATTTCCATGCTCTATGCTCCATGGAGAAATAATTGATGACCTTGGTATCTCCTAAGCCCTTCACAGGGCTGTAGGATTTCATTATGAGGGGCCCCAGACACAGAATCATCTTCCACAGAGTTAGCAGGAATCGGGGGAATTTTCTTCCAGATAGAAAAGACCTTTCGGGGTGAGGGATGGATCAGAAACAAGACCTGATGTGGTGGTAGCTGATGTCGTCTCAGATGGTCCTTAATTACAAACCTGAGGGTTTCCCTTCTGTGTTGACAAGAACCCTATGATTTATGCTGTCAGAACAATGACCTCCCTTACTTATTCCACATACCATTCTTTCTCGGGTTTGTGCTAGGTTTGTTTTTTTTTCCTTTTTGAGACAGGGTCATGCTATGCAGTTCAGGCTGGTCTTGAGCTCACTTGGTAGCCCAGGTTGGTCTCGAACTTGCAATGATCCTCCTGCCTCAGCCGCCCGAGTGCTGGGATTACAGGTGTGCACCACCATGCCCGGCAGGTTTGTGCTAGGTTGACAGCAAACTCATCCCCAATTTTCACCTCTCATTATAGCCACACCCTTTGCCACATGATTTTGTAGCTCTCTCTTGTGCATGGAGTCTGGACTAGGCAATGCTATGTATTGGCCAATTGAATGCCGTGGAAGCGATAGAGCATTGGTTCTGAGGTGAGGACCCTGGAGGCCGTGTGCACCACAATTCTCACTCACAGATCTCTGCACTGCGTGAACCAGGCAGGACGAGCCTGCGGGAGCAGAGGAGAGCATTTGGATTATGGCTGGGTCAGCCCAGCTGAGGTTCAGCCCCAGCAAACCCCCAGCTTGTCACAGATCTGGGGGTGAGCCCAGTCAGGAATGACCGAGCCCCACACAGGTAAGCAGAGAAACTGTACCTTGTTGCTTTCTAAGTTACCAGGTTGTAAGACCACGAACTGCATTATTTTGGCAATACACAACTAATGAGAGGTTCCATCCCATTTTGGACAATTCTAGCTTTTCCTCCTTAAGTTTATATAAGTTGCAAAATTGGGAGACAGAGTAGGGAGAGGACATATGTCTTCCCCTGTTACCATTCCCTATCTTTGATCAAAAGCCTCAAATTTGTAGACTGTAGATTGATTGACAAGGACTACTATCTCTACTGAGTTCTTGAGTTCAAACAACCACCACAGGAAAAAAAAAGCTGCTTCTTCAACCTGGTCACCAAGATGTAGGGTTGCCTTTATTTTCTCCCATTTTAATCCAATCTATTAAGCCTGTAATCTCTTCCCAATGGATTTCAGGTGAAACTGGGCAAGAGCAATGAAAATTTCAGTAGTATTGTTGCAGGGGAAATGATCTCTGTAGCTGCAAGGTCACATGGAATTAACCCCTGGTTCAGATCACATCCTGATAATAGAGGTGCCTGATTCATAATGAACCCACAAAGCCACCTGAATGTTAGCAACTCATCTTTATATAGGTGAGATGCTGTTGCTTTTGTTGTCATTTACTTTGACTTTACTTTTAAATGGTCTATGAAATATATCCACCTTTATCTTGAAGAACTACAGTATGTGGTTGACAAACTGCTTCTATGAAATTCTTTTGCTGCACGGAGTAGAGTTTTCATAGGTCAAGGAAATGCCTATGTTTAATATTGACTCTTTAATAAGCAGCAGGTCTAATACCAGCCAGTGTTGGTCCTGTGTGTGACACTGTGTTCCTGATTTCTTAATACACACCGATGAGGAGGTTTTTGAAGTTATTCCAAGAAGAAGGATAGACTACTTTTGTTCTCATATTATTATTATTATTATTATTATTATTATTATTATTTTGGTAGTTCAGGTTGGCATTGAGCTTACTGTGTAGTCCAGGCTGCCTTGAACTCACAATGATCCTCCTGCCTCAGCCTCCCAAGTGCTGGGATTATAGGCATGCGCCACAGTGCCTGGCTCTTCTCCTGTTTTAAAACATTTATTCTATATATCCCATAAGAAATAAGCACATATGCACACAATTAGTGTTAGAATTTGTAAGACAGAGAAAAAAATAGAAGAGACACACAGGTGCGCCCTGTTTCTTGCTCTGCGATCAAATAATCCACACAGCCCTGGAACTGCTCACAAGAAGGTGGTCATCAGATGTCGCCCCTAGGCTTGTGCTTCCAGGACTGCCCCAGACTAACTCTTTCCTGGGCTCCCATGATGCAGTGGGGGTTGGCGTGTGCTGGTCTGCACGATGTGGTCAGGTCTGCAGAGAAATGCAGGACAGCTCAGTCCACTGTTTTAATCACTACAGGGTTTATTTGGTCACTATTCTCACTTATAGTTATTCTAAGAAATTATAGCCAGTTTGCTGTTAATTTCTTCACTGGGGGGACAAGAGCCTCTCAGCTCTCTCATATCTGGAGATAAAAAATAACTGAAGCTAAAGCAGCAAACAAGAGTTCCTAATTGCTTGAGCAGTCAAAGTGTGGCTATAATCACCGAGACCTAGCTTACAGTTTAATGATTGGTAAGGTGATGCTCTAACCATGCTAACTCTAGAAATCACACACACACATACACACTCGCAAATCTAGTTGTAGTCGGTATCTAGTACCTGACTCAACCAAAATATAAAGGAAACATTTAATAACAGGAAAAAAAAATAACCCCAAGGTAGAAGGAAGAAAACCAATCCCTCATGATCCTATTACTCTGGACACTGTGAACAGTTTGGAACATCAATTTCTGGCGCTTAATTTCTTTCCTTTTCCTTAATTACAAATGCATATAAGTAAACAAAACAGACAGCACCCGTATAAACCTAAATAAAGAGCAAAGTCGGAAACTCAGGTAGAGTTAAAAGACAAGTAACCCTGCATTCATATTCCCACAGACCTGGAGGTAAGGCCTTTCCAGAATTCCCTTTTGACACTTGTGGAAATGAGGCACAAGAGTCACTAACTAAGTACCTTGCTCAGGAAAAAAGCCTGGATTCAGATTCGTGCAGTGCATTTGTGATGTCCTTGCTTTTGTACATCATGACTTGCTTTATTTTTCTCTTTCTTGGGATTATTAATCCAGACTCCCCTGGGACTCCATCAGCCACTTTACCCGTGTAGAGCTGTCCACTTTGCACAGTTGTGTAGGATTTCCCTTACCACTGCAAGCATTTATCACCTTAAGTCCACAGTCCTTTGAAACTACAACAAATGCCATCCAGCACAATTCATCTGTGTTATTGCCTCTCAGCACCTTTTGTTTTTCCACTTCTCTTTCTCAACACAATAAATTATATCCAAATGGCAGTCATGGAGGAAACTTCCCCTCCTTCCTCATCACAAAGCTGGTGGCTGGCGCAGAAGCCCTGGGGAAGCAGCATCTGCTAGCACTCAAGGATCCCCGCCTGCTCAAGCTGAAGATGGAATTAACAGGCACACAGTAGTTTGCAGCTCAACATTTGTTCAAGTCTGGCACATGCACACATCATTAGCAATTACATTTGAGAGGAGAGATCAAGGAGGTGAGGAGGAGGGCAGATCTGATTAAAGGAATGTTCAGGAGAAGAAATTCAGACCATGTAGGAACAGCTTCAGAACTGAAATGAGTGAACTGGAGAGCAGAGCAAAGGGTCAGGTACATGTGGGAATGGTCATCAGACAGTTTGGATAATTTGCCTCTGCAACTTGCAAGCAAAGTTATTCCATGCCATCAGCTCCCCAGGATAGGGGCTCCATGTGCTGTGCTGCCTCCAGGAAAACAAAGTGTCAATGAGGGCATAGACTTTGCTATGATCGTGGCTCTACGTGGCTAGAATTAGATATTCTGGATAAATTACTGTATATTTGCTCAAAGCTTGCATTGCCCTGAGCTATGTAGATAAAGTCTTAGCTGTTCAGCAGAAATCACAAGGAACACACATGCATGCATGCACCATCCAACTAAAATTCCTTTCAAAAAATTAAAAACCAAATGCTGTCCACAGCTAAGCATTAGGGGTGTGTCTGTGAGTGCTGGTGTTTTATTTTGGTCTCCTCAGTCTTCCAGGACAATCACAGGGAATCCTCGTTGACTGCTTGAAAGCCACAGCTGCCTGACTCGCTCCTGAAGTACTGGGACATTTGCTTTCTGTCATTGGCTGAACCAGGTGTCTTTCCAGGGTCCTAGTCCTAAGCCCATGGTCCTGTCCTTCCACCTCGTGCTTGCCATTTGAGAGGAGGTGGTAGAATGGCCCTGACCCCGAAGGTGACATTTGTGCACAGCTTCAGGCAGACCAGACCAGGAGCCCTCAGAGGATCTGAGGGCTCTCCCAGCTTTTGTTCTCCTGACAGTTCGCATGGCCCACCTCTGCCTCTCATTTTTTTTTCTTGCTGATTGCTGATCCTCAACACCCCTCTCCCACCTTGCACAGCTCTCTCCTCCTCCAGATGGATCATCCGCAGTTTCCTTCCACAGGGCCTTCCCTGACCTCCGATATAGAATATTCACCTCCAATCCCATCCTCTGCACTCACACCCACCTAAGTTCCTCAGTGCATTCGTGGTCTTACATAGTTTCTGTCTCTTCCTGCATAAGTACAACTTGGACAGACTCAGGGCCTAATCTGGAATCCCAGCCCTGCTGACAGCCAGCCTCCCAGCGCCTGTCTCAGTGAGTGTCTCGCTCTGTTTTTTAGTTCTTTGAAGTCAAGCCTGTCCATCAAGCCTGTCCCCCTGGGGTACCATCAAGCCCACAGTGGGAATGCGAACCCTAGGAACTAGACTGAGATCTGCCGTCGTGTGGAATGACATTATGTCCCAGGGAACTCTAGGAACATCGGGCCCTAACCCGGGGTCTCGCCCTGAAGCAGAAGTAAGCAGAGATGAGAAAGGTAGCATCCATCAAGATTTTACAGGAAGAGATACAGTGTCCTTTTACCTGCTCAAAACTCTATTCCTTTGGAGTCATTATAGCTTTGCAATGAGTGTAAAGTGCTCAGAATGCTAAGGGTCACAATTGTGTGAGGTGCCATCTACTTTTATTTTTTTTGGTCTTTTCTTTTGAGAAGGAAGTTTGACAGCAGCTAAGTAGGGCTCAAATCCTGACTCTCATGCTTGCTGGATCTGGGTACATTAACCTTTCTGAGCCCACTTTTTCACCAGAGATAGAAGGGGCAGTGCAAATAGGTCAAATCTGCCTCCCAACGTTGGCAGGATGTAAGGTGAGGAGCAGAGTCTCAAATGTAGTCAGCAACATTTGGCCTTTCCTCAGACCACCCCCCGTCTCCCACCATGAGGGTCTCCCATGCATGCAGTGGCCCGTGCGATGAGCACCTGCCTGTGAACAGTGAGGACTGTGAAAGCAAAGCACACGGCCTTTGTGTTCATTTGTGATTTATTATATCTTTGGTGTCGAGTGTCCTGGTCGCAGATCTAATATTTTTAAGAGTTGCTCAATTAAATTTTCCTCATGTCAGAGTCATACTATATCTCAGACAACATTTTTGCGAATACATTGATGTGTCATTCAGAATGTAGGCTCAACTGCTATAACAAAGAACACCCCAAATGTCATAGCATGGATCTGATAGGTGCTTATGTCTTACATCACAATCTGGACATAGTTGACAAGTCTAGGTTTGTAGTGGTTACCTAGGAAGGTAGGGAAACATGTCCCTTCAGTTTTCTTATTCTGCTATCTCCTTGGGTAGTACTTTTGTCTGCCTGATCCAACTAGAGCAGCAGCCCTGTACTGACATTCTGGCTTCAGTGAAGGAGGAGAAAGAAGATTTCAAAGCTAGTAATTTCCTTTTAGGGAAGTGGTATATGTGGTTTCAACTCCTATTCCTTTGGCACAGTCATGTGGCCATGCCTAGGGGCAAGGTTATGGGTGATCACGGGCTCTGCTTAAACTTGGTAAATGGAAATCTATTACCAAGAGGAGAGTAGACTCAGGAGACAGTGGTCTCTCTCTTAGACTCTTGGCCTGAGGGGCACCAGACAAGAGCATAGCTGGCTCAGGTGAGCTCACAGCTGACATAAAAATGCAGCTGCTAACAGGTACCAGAGCCTTCTTTGAACCTACCGTATTAGTCGACTTTCCCTTTGTTGGACAGAATACCCAACACCCAAAACCTGAACAAGGAGAGGTTTGTCTGGCTCATGGTCTCCGTGCTTCAGTCCAAGGTCAGCTAGCCCCAAGACAGGAGCATCATGGTGCAAGGGTGTAGTGCAGCAAAACCCCTTAGCTCCTGGCAGCTGGGAAGCAGAGCAGTGCAGTAGTGCCGGAGAGGAACGGTCCAGAGACCAGATATGGACCCCAAAGTCACGCCTCCCCGGCCTACCCAGACACACCCAGAAATGTGCTTTGCTAATCACCTTGAAGGCTCCCAAGCAAATCAAGTTGAGAATCCACTTTAACTGCTGGTAGAGAGTGTTAAGAAAATAGTGATACTACTTTCCTTTCATTTAACAAAAAATGAATATTATCCAACAAAACCAAAGGTGAGCAGTTTCAAACTCATATTATACATTTTTGTTGTTGTCTTTTTGAGACAGGGTCTCACTATCTAGTTCAGGCTGGTCTTAAACTCACTTTGTAGCCTAAGCTGGCCTCAAACTCTTAATGATCCTCCTGCCTCATCCTCCCCAGTCCTGGGATTACAGGCATCACCATGCCTGGCTCCATATTATACATTTCATTGTTTGAACACATTATGACACATCCAGGTTGTTATAGAACTCAGCTGAAGTTTATTTGAAAATTGGAATCAGATTTTTACTTTACCTCATGAGGATCTATGACCCTCGACCATCTTTAGGGTCAGTGCAGAAGCTGAAAGCTGAGTGCCTGTGCATTCCTATGACAGTGGCTGTGGTCCAGCAGGCAGCTGTTCATGGCAGAGCCTCTGGAACAGGGTGCCAGATCTTAGGTTTCTGTTTTAGTTACCTTTTTAATTGCAGAGACAAAATACCTGACTCCAAAAGTTAAAGGAGGAAAGGTTTATTGTACCTCATAGTTTGCCAGAGGAGCTTCACAGAGGAGAAACAGTTCATGGCAGGCAGAGGGCAGCAAGCAGCAAGCTATAAGTAGCAAGCAACAGGAACCACACCAGCCCTCTTTCTCTTCCTTTATCCAGCCTACCACAGCCTCACTCACACAAAGGGTGAGGTACCTTTAATCCTACTCAGAACTGTGCCAATCAGTGGACTAATTTAGTAATCTCACACCCTTGATCCCAGCATCACACACTACAGATCCAACTACCTCTGAAAATCCCCACCCGTGACCACATGAGGCTTTGGGGTGACATTTAGACACAAAGCCATAACAGCTTCCTTGTTGTGGCTCTTTCACTAATGAACTCTGTAATCTCAGCCATCTCAGCATCTACGCCTCTGTCTCCCTTTCCATGAGCAGCAGGCAGACAAAGCAGAATGCCCCTGCACTGTGGAGAAAGAGTCATGCTTTGTGAGTGTCAGGTTCTCTGCAAAAGCCAGCTGCAGAGTGCTGGGTTTCCCCATTGGTGCCTCAGACTGAGCTGAGAGCATTCAGAGTAAAATCAGCTCACATTTGTACTCTCAGTTTTGTTTAAGGAACCATTTTATAGCCATTTTCTCTGTGAGCCCCGCTTTTGAGGGGGGTTGTTATTGTGTTACTGTTTTCACTTTACACATTCATGTCTTTAACACAAACTGAGGAGGAAAGGAATCATGGGTGTTGTCCAAGGACACAGAGATGGTTTGCAGTCACTTCTGCTACATACCACAGTGCTGAGATTGATTTTGAGAATCCCAGTAGAACATATTTATTAAATGAGTGGGCAACTGCTGGTGAAATGTGACTGTGTATGAAAGCTCTTTGCTTTGTCTTGGTCACGAGAACTCTTTTGGGTCATTTAGTTTGCTTCCACCTGTTCCTGCTTTGTGCATCAGATGAGAAAGGCACTGGCAGCAGAGCAGGTCCCCTTCACATAAACTCTCACATTTGTGGGCCATGCTTTGCTTGGTGAAGCAGGCTGATGCATGTCAACAGGCCTGCATGCTAACCACAGGCAAGGCTTGCTTCTCCTTTCTTTTGCTTGTCACTGCAGCACCTTGTCCATAGTAGATGCCTTCTTTGCTTCTGCAGAATGAATGACCTTAGGGTCACAGGGATGGCTTGGGTGGGCGATATTCCCATGGAAGAAGCCTGGGGAGGCGGAGTCATGGGGAGCCACATGGGTAAGAAGCGGTATTTCCAGCTTCTGGTTTCCTGCTAAATGTATCTCCCCTGTCCCACACCCTGCTCACCTGTTAGCCATTCTATTTTTGAGTGCAAATGTAAGAGTTGACTGATTGTGTTAACTTGAGAAGTTTATAAGCTTAACTAAGTGGACTCATCAAATCTACATCCTGGGGGTGGAGGACCCACCCTACGGCTATTGGTTGTCTGGTTGGTATAAAAGGGAAATGAGGAGGGACTGACTGCTTTGGTTCTTCACACAAGCTCCAGTCTTTGCCCTCAGCTTGGACGTCACTCCTGGCTTCTAGAACAGACTCTTTCTGGCTTCCGTCTTGGGTCCTTAGGCTTGTGGTGCAGACTTGTGAACCTTCTGTTGCAGACCCATTGGCCTCCTGACACAGACTTGCACGGAACACTGCAGTGAGCTCCAGACCTTGGACTGAGTCCTTCATTCTCCAGCTGCAGACACCCTCTGCACGTTTCCTCACCCTACTCGGTGGTGACCATGATAAGCCGATCTTGTCATTTCGTATACATTTGTATATTTTGTATGATATCTTTTTCTCTAGTAAACCCTGACTGATACACCAAGGCACTCCCTGCATGCTCTCTGAGGGCCTGAGTAAATGCCTTTTATTTTCCTCAGAAGTCTCAGTCTTTTCTCCGGTGAATAAATTTGGGACTTGAGATGATTGGCTGGTTTTTGCTCCTTTTCAGTAAATGTGGAGATGCATCCATAAAGACATGCGGCTTCTGCTCTTGAAAATACAAATATAGGACCAGGAATATAGCTCAGAGCACGAGTGCCTGCCTAGCAAGCACAAAGACCTTAGTTCAATTCCCCATACCAAAAAAAAAAAAAAAAAGAAAATATAAATGTGTCTTCCTTCCCTTCATCCTTCCTAAAGTGATTGGGCCATTGGTCTGTTTTATCATTTGGTTTTTCTAGCAAATAAAAAGGATCAGGAAAACCACCTGAGAGTTCCCAGACACTGTGCTTGCCCTTTGTCTCTGAGACCTAAGTCTTTCTTCCCAAAGTTAGACTGAGGTCAATTCTGAACTTGTCTGAAGACAACCTTCTGCTCTGATCTCTGCTGACTCTAAGATTCACTCCCCTCTTGGCTTCTGAAACCCAGTCCTCTTGTTCTTCAATTCATATTTGGATAAATGTCCAGGCTAGAAGTAAAAAATCCCCAGTCTTCACATTCTCACAAATTCTCTGCCTGGAGTGTGCAGCATTGGTGATTTGCTTCTGACCCATAGACTGTGACAAAGATGGCAGTCACTGCTGTAGGAATAGCCCATAACACTGTACCCTCCATCTTGACAGAACTTCTCTTCCTTTCACTGACTTTGATAAAGTAAGCTTCTTATTAGCAACCAGCAAGGAATCAAGGGCCTTGATCCAACTGAATTCAGCCAGAAATCTTGTCAGCTTGAAAGTGGGTCTACCCCCATCAAGACTTCAGATGGCCCTGCAGTTCAGCTGACAGCCCAACTGCAGCCTCCTGAGAGACCCTGGAGGTCAGGCAGTCGAATGTTGGAGAAGTGGCATGGCTATTGTTGGGGGCTTTTAGCCAGATTTATACTGAGAATCAAGAGCAAAGAGCCCAGCAAGATGATTTAAAATGTTGTGAGTTTGGCCAGAAAGGAAGTTCCAGTAAAGCTGTGGACTGCAAAGGTAAGGCCGAGGAGATCTCTATTGCTGAGAAGGAACAAAAGAATGGAAAAGATGGCCTGAGGGCATCACAAGAAGCAAGTCTCCACCCTTTGCAGCCTCAAAACTGCAAAGGTGAGAGACCTTGCCTTGAGAAGGAAGCCACAGAGTGCCATGCTCCACAATGGTGGAGGCACTGCACCAGGTTCCAGAATGGAGGCAGCATAGAGAATTTGTTCCTCAGCGTTGGATTCAGTGTGCCCAGCCATCCAGGCACGCGACCCCTATGGCCAAGAGAGAGGAAAATTTGGCTACTACTCCAGGTGGCAGCAGATCTTGGCATCATCCACGTGGCCCTGGCTTTAGGTGCATGGAGAATGCAAGAGTTCTGAGGTTAAAGAGGCTTCCACCCAGATTTCAGAAGGCCTGGGAGGCCAGGCAGTGTTTCCCTGAGAGGGCAATATATAAGGCTGTGAGTGTGAAGCAAAAGGTGCCCTGGAGACCTCAGAAGTTTAGAAAAGCCAGGACTGTGGATCACCTGAGGAAAGCTGCAAGGAGGGAGCAAAGCAGGCCTAAGAGAGAAGGCATGGAGGCTGTAACCACCAGAAGTGCCAAAGGGTAGACTCATGCAAGTCCTTTGGAGCTCATAGTGTGCCACAAGTTGCTTCAGATGCTGCATGTGGAATTATAGGACATAACGCTAGCCTTGCTGGATTTTGGACTTGCTTTGGTTCCAATGCTCTATATTCCCCTGTTGGTGCCTTTTGGAATGGTAATGTTTATTTTGTGCCATTGAATGTTGGAAGTGTTTAACTTTTCATTTGTACAGGGGCTTGTAACTAGAGAGTTTGCCTTATATGTTGGAGGAGACTTAGGATTTGGACTTTTCAGCAATGCTGAAACTGTGGACTTTGGCAACTCTTGCAGATGGACTAAATGCCTTTTGCATAAAGGGATGTGCATGAGTCTTTGGGAAAAGAAATGTTATGGTTCTAAAGTAATATAATGTCTTTGTATCTGGAAACTGGTTTAAAGAAATGTGTCTGGTTGCCAAGTTGACAAGGGGTGGATTGTTATGGTTGATACATTGTGTCAAGTTGGGGAGTCCAGAGGTTTGGCTGAGTGACTCAGCAGGAAGCCAGGGTGCTTACTTTGTACATACCCTGAGCTTGTGGAATTGGAGGGCATGGAGATTGTGTGAGAGCTGGGGGTAGCCTGGGTGGGGGTAGGCTGTTTACAATGTAAGGGAGCAAAAGAGGCTGCTTGCCGCCTTTCCTCACTTTTACTGGTTGTTTTTGCTGTGCTCTGCTGCCTTGAACGTTTGCCCTCTGCCATGTCCCACTCTGCCTCAGAACCAGCCAAATATGGACTGAAACCTCCACAAACTGTAAGCTAAATAAACCTTTCCAATTCCTTCATTTTGGGCTTTGGGTATTTTGTCTCAGCAACGAGAAAAAGTAATCAAGACAGTGGGTCTACCCCTTTCAAGACTTCAGATGGCCCCGAAGCCCAGCTGACAGCCTGACTGCAGCCTCGTGAGAGATCCTGGAGGTCAGAGCCCTGGGAAACTGTGCCTGGGTTCCTTTGCCACAGAGAATGCAGGATAAAGAGTCTGTGCTCTTTCATAGTCACTATGCCTGTGGTGGTTTGTTACACAGCGATAGATAACAAATACACTTCACCAGAGATAATAAGTCATCAAGTTCTGCTGCTCCTCATCACTGGAGAGCTCTTGAATCTCTGTATTTGTCTCGGCACCTGCTTCTGCTCCATGTCAGTCCTCAGTGGAGCCCTCACTGGGACAAAGTGATTGCTTCCAGTGTCAGCCAGGGCCCCAGCAGAAGTGAGAACTCCCACTCACAGGCTTCACTGGAGAATGTCGGCAGGGTTAAGGGCATCAATGTGCTATGGAGTATTGGAAAATAACCATGACATCTAATGGAACCTTCTCCCTTTATGTTGAGAAATGAGCTTTTCTTCATTTCCTACCAATCCTCAGCTTGCTCACGGGCTCCAGTCATGCCAAACCTCCTCTGTGCAACTCCAGCCTTTTCTGACTGCTCTGTGTTTCATATTTCAGAATTTCCATCCATCCTTTCTCCCACATAAAACTGTCCCTTTAAGTCCAGCTTCTCTGCAGGCAGACCTAGCTTTTTGCGAGGCTAAGGCATTTCTGCCTGACTGTGTTCCCAATGCCTTTGAGAATGGCTCCTTCTGTAACCCAAACCCCAGTGAATCTAACTAATTGCATTCACAGAATTTCTAGGCCTTGGGTCCAAATGGGACCACCTTTACGGGAAGAACTCAAATTTCACCTTCACTTGCCTAGTGTAGGACTTTGAGGTCCCACCCTTAGTCTCACCGATTCTTGAGTAATCCTGAGACACAGCAGGAGCTCATGGCTGCTGCATACTGCTCACACCTTGTGTCATGGTATCAAATGTTTGCCTGCCTCCTCACCTCTGCAGATGCTCCTGGTGCCCACCGTGCCCACTCAGGTGTCACCTTGCTGTGTCATTTCTCAGCCTCCTTCCAAAGCTGCATGCCCTGTGGTGCCAGCACGGTTCTTCTCCCTGCAGTCTTGCTTCAGCTGAATCTGCAGTACTCAGACAAGGTCCCCTCCTGCCCTCTGCACTGCACTATGTCACCTGATCACACGGATCTTCCAGATGCCCTGCTGGAAACTGACCTTTGGCTTTGCCTGCAGCCCTGAGGGCTCAGATAGGAGCTGCTCAGGCTGGGCTGGGACATGGACACACTGCTGTCTTTGCCAGTCTGTCATCACCAAGCAGACTCCTTCTTCCCTGGCAACTGGTCGTGCATATAGATGCCTTTGATGCCTGGGGTCACCAAGCCATCGGGCATGTTGGCAGCCTGCGTTTACACTCCTTCATGTATGTTCTGATGGAGCCCTGGCTGTCTCTGCACACCCTGCAGAGCGTCTTGTGTGTGGTAAGTAATAAACATGTGCTGGGTGAAGGGTCTGCCTATTATCCTTCAAAGAAGTAGACTAAGGGATGCAGATGCAGAGCAGTAGGCTGGATCTCAGCATCAGTGGTGTACTCTGTAACCTGCAGTTCACTTTGTTAAGAATGAAAGAAGGGCCAATTGCAGGCTGACTGGGGGACCTTGCCCTGGTTTATTTCAGCCACCTTCTTGTCCTTATAGCAGGGATCTTGGCTTATTTCACTCCTATATCCCCAGAATTTAGTACAAATAGAATCTCAGTGTAGGTCGAAAGGAATTTCCTTTGCTATCCAGTGTCTGAGCTTGGATCCCCCCCAAAGAAGGCCCCAGACAAGTCTTGGGTGTAGGCAGTATTTTTGGGAGAGCCCCAGGAAGCAGACTTGAGGGAATTGAGAAAGTAAAGGCAGGGAGAGAGAAAAGCCACTGAAGTGTGCAGTGAGGGGTAAGTTACTGCTGAGGCCAGGGAGAGCTCAGCCTTGCTGGAGGGAAAAGCACAGAGCCATCAGCATCACCTCCTGGCACCAGCAGAGGTGAACCTCCTTTCAGTCCTGCTGGCTATAGGCTGCCCCGGGGTGACTTAATCCCTGGCATCAGTATAATGTCAGTGGTGAGAAGCCCTCAGTGGATGGGGGAGTGGCAGGTGGGAGGTGGGAAGCTGTCAAGGGTGGAAGGGGCACCAGAGAGATGCAGGTGGACAGAGGTGGCCCAAGGTGAGGTGAGGGCATCCAGCAACTCATCCACGCTCTCCAGCCTCTGGGACTGGGTGAGATCCGGAGCAGGAGATCACTGCTTTTCACTTGCAAACCCCCATTCTTGAGGGTGGGGGGTAGTCTGTTTCTCAGAGGCAGGCTCAGCAAATGTTGTAGGAGGATACAAGAAGGACCAGTGTTTTCAGTCATCAGTTTCCAACATTATTAATGACACCAGCCTGCTCCGAAGAGTCCTGCTCCCGGCCATGAATGAATGGTTCACAGTACCCTTAGATGAGGACCATGGCCATATGCACCTCCACTCCTACCATGAAAAGCACACTTTCCCGGGTTCTGTGGCCACCTCCACACCGAGCCAAGTGAACTGGGCTTCTGCCCAGGAGCTCGCTTCATTCCTGTCCAGCAGAAGAGCTGGACTCCCAGCAGGCTGGGTGGGCCAGGGGAGGTGTTGTCTTCCCACCCAGTATGCTGCTGCCTGGCTCTATCTTCACGCTCTGGGTGCTTTGGCTTGTAGCTGGGATCCTAACCCTCTTGTCTTCTTCCAGGCACTTTCCCCAGGGCTGGTCCCAGTTTCCTGACCCTGTCCTGGTTTGTATTGGATGCTGCTGTGGTTTGACTGTCCTCCCACTCATGTCGAAAAAAAACCTCCACTGTGGGTTTTAAGAGGGTGGACGATTAATTTGACTAGGGGATTGGGGATAGCTTTAGGAGGTGATTAAAGCAAACTGAGGTCACAAGGGTGAGGCCCTAATCCAATGAGATTTTGGCTTTATAAGAAGAAGAAGAGAGACCTGAGCTGGGTTGCTGTCTTGTCCCATGATGCCCTGTGCCACCTGGGGTCTCTGCAGAGTCTGCACTGGCCGGGAAGCACTTATAGCTGCAGTCTCTTAACCTTGAGCTCCCCAGCCTTCAGAATTAGGAGCCAAATAAACCTTTATTCTTTTAAATTACTCATCCTGTTATTCACTTGTAGCCACACAAAATGGACCGAGGCAGATAAGAAGCACTTGGAGTTTTGCTAAGAAGCCCCCTCCAAGCCCCATACCCCTGGCTCAGACCCTCAGAGTGCCAGGGTGGCATCCACCTGAGTCCATTGTGCCTTTGTTCTTGGAGCTGGGCTGCCAGGCCCGCCCCAGCCATGTTGGTCCTTAGCTGTCTCAGTTGCTTTTTTCTCATTTCTGAATTCTATGAACAGGTCATAGAATTCCCAGTATACTCAGCAACCAAAGCAGAGTCTAGTTTATAACAAGATCCGGCATAGGGTGTGGTGAAGTAAGGAGAAAAACTGAAAGGATAGAAATGAGATCTTTGTGCTTCACTCTTTCAGGACAATGCTACTGAAATATCTAGCAACAGTGTTCCAGAATCATGGTAGGTATTTCATCTCTGGAGTTTCTTGCACAGAAAAGCAGGTACCAGAGTGTGTGTGTGTGGGGGGGGGTCTGACACCCAGGTTGCTGAGAATGGAGATATATCAGGTCCTAGTTGCTCAGAAGGAGGAAGTTAGACAGGGAAAACACATCACATTTATCATATCAACTACCTGACGCCCGGATAGTTACGGCCTGGGGAGATCTTCTGCTTTGGCCTGGAGCATCCATGAAGCAGGTAATCCTGGCCTCTTTTCTGTGCCTTAGTCACTCCCACCATCTGGTCCTTATCTTCCAGGAAGGATACATTCAGCTCAACTCTAAGTGTCATGGATCTGTGTGTTTCATGGGCCTGGTTGAGGAGTTTAATTCTGAGCAGAAGTATTGGAAAGCCTAAGGCCCAAGTCATGCTTTCCTGTACGGGTTCTGTTACACTAAAGGAAATTTGGGGGCTCCACCTGGCAGATATCTGTGCCTGTTTCTGGGCTCTCAGCCTCAGTGCGAAACAGGGGTATTGGTTACCAGTCCCAACTTTACAGAGTTGGTATAAGGTAAAGGAGTCTCTCGAATAAGACCTTATGGTTACTAAGAAATCAGTAAGATTATACATTGATTTTTTAGTAGTAATAATAATAACAATAGCCAGGTATGGTGGCATATGCTCCAGCACTTCGGAGGCTGAGGCAGGAGGACTGCAAAAAGTTTGAGGCCAGCCTGGACCACACAGTGAGTTCAAGGCCAGCCAGAACCACAGTCTAAATAATAACAATAAGAAGAAGAGCAATAACAACCACACAATTATAATAAAAATAGTAACCCAATTCTTTAATACTCCTGGATGTGAAAAAGCATGCTTGAGTAAACATTTCCAGCATTCTAATAATGTTTTGGATAAGAGAAGGAGAATTGGGTGGAATTACATCCAGCAAAGTGAAAACGGAGAGACGGGGTGCCCATGCGGATCAGTCACCCAAAACCGTAATGAGAGGCTCAGATTACCTCTGAAAGGGGCATCTGTTGGAGTCTGGAGAGCTGGGGCAGCAATCTGCTTCTTCCTACTGAGAGCCCTGACAGGACCTTCCACCATTACTGAGGACAGGAGGGCCACACCTGCTGTCACGTGACAGGCGGTCAGGGAAGGTTGTTGGTCTCTTCCGTCTCTTGCTTGGGACAGAAAGTGGAGAGGAGAATGTGGGCCACAGACCTTGAACCCCACATTTAGGACTGCCTGCGATGGGGGAGGGGCGTCAGTAGAGTTTCCCTCCTGTAGTCAGTCATGGCTCAGTTGACAGGGAGGACAGTCCTTGCCGTTGGTCACTGCAGTACTGACTGCATGGATACCACATATCCACTTCATCTCACTTTGTTAATCTGGGTATTAATTTGCTTAGGGAATATTTCTAAGGAAGATACCAATAACTCACTGGCAACCTGAAAAGGCTCCTTGCATTTCTTCCAGGCTGCTATAAAATGCAATGCCTTGGAGATCTACTGAGCACATTGAAGTTACAATTGTGTGCCTCCTCTGACTTGCCTGAGGATGGCAACGTTGGCGGTGATCTTCCTAACGTTCTGCTAGCTCCCCCAGTGCACGCTATTACTTCTACTTTCATTTCAAAGGAACTCAGAGAAGGGCAATGATCCCAGGCGGAGCTGTGCAGTGTGGGGAGATAGGGAGTGTGGAAATGAAACGCTCCATTTTACACCATTAATGCAGACAGTAAAGCACATTGTTGGCAGCAAGCACACCTTCCAGTGCACCCTCGGTCTGTGTGCGGCAGTGCTGAGGGAGAGGGCAGAGGGGCCCCCGGCATGTCTAGGTGCCTATCCCCAGGGCGTGCCAGCCCCACACGGTCCGCAGTGACCCTGGAAGCAGCGCTACTGACGGAGCCCCTCCCCTTCATTCTTCTTAGCTACTCTAAACTCCTGACTTGTCTTCCCCTGAGGGGATGGCTGGGGTGAGGGTGCCATTGTTGGCTCCAGTAGCCTAGCACCCTGTGTCTCAGATTGGGCTTAGACCCCAGGGCCGTGGTAAGGTGGGCTTGCATGAGAGACAGTCTGACAAGCCTGATGGCACATGGTACCTGGCACCAAGCCCTGCTCATTCATAAGGCCCCCGCCACCCTTAAGGGTAGCCTCCTTTCCTGGAGTGCACCTCTGAGGCCCTGCCGCCCCTGGCCTCTCTGACTTCATCACACCAGGTGCTCTCTCTTATTAATAGCAACGCCACACCTTAAGGCTCATATTGCTTCCTCAGCTTTTCACTAAAGCCACTCCGCCTGTGGGAAGAAGAGAAGCCCTGAACATTTGACCCAGTATTTCTCCTTAAAGGTCAGAATAAGGACATGGGAAAAGAGTATCCCTAGAGTATTTCAGCTCTGATAGAAAAGCATTGGGAGCAGCCTGGTTATCCACTCACAGGGGGCCAGCTGGGTAAGATGGGGCGCACCCTAACATGGAATGTGTGCGGCACTGTTAAAAATGCTGCAGGATTGTTTATGCAATATGGTTATGTTCAGAAGTTCTCAGTGAAAACAGCAAGATGTAAACAGCACATGCTGAGTGATAGTAATAAAAGTACCATTTATCAAGCGCTTATTATGCACCTGCCATTGGGCTATGTGCTTTCCTAAGTGATCCAGGCAACATCCCAACCAGGCGGGAGGTAGATTTCCCCTTCCCCGTCTCCCTCCTCTTCTCCGCCCCCCCCATTGAACCCAAGACCTTTGTCTCACCTCAGCGCTGCACTCCCATGCCTGCTTTTTCACTTCTCATTTTTTACATGAGAAAATTGAGGTTTGAGGACAATAAATTACTTGCCCAAGGTCCCATGCAAATGGGATTCAAGCTGGGTTCAGAATCAAGTTCTGAGGCCCATAATCTGTGCTTTCTGACTCAGAACAGTCATATACTCAGACAGAAGAATGTCTGGGAAGATACATAATAATGTGTTTAGAGTCATTAACTCTGGCAGTGGGAAGAAATATATATCCTATTTGTGTATTCTAATTTACCTGCAATGATCAATTCCCCCCTCCCTCTCTCTCTCTCTATTTCCTTCATTAGTTTGTTAAACAAATGTCTGTTTTACTCCAGGAAACAGAAAGATAACAATGCACATGAAGATCTTTGCTCTCATGGGGCTTACATTCTAATGGTGTGAGACAGATGTTATACCAAATAAAGTAATGTACATGGTAAATTTGAAGTAAAAGTGCAATGGGAAATAAAACTGGGAGGAGCCCGGGAAAGCCAGTGCAGGGAGAGGGACTGCAAGGGACAGATAGGTGAGCTGGTGTCGGACCCCGTAAGCCAATTGTCAGGGAAGTGGGGTAGACTGTGCTGGGAGAAGAGGAGCAAGAGCAGGAGCCTGGAGACAAGAGAGTAGGACTTGAGGATCAGCGTAGAGGCCAGGCACTGGCTGGGTCAGGTGAGCAGAAGAAGATTGAGAGGAGAGGAAATCCGGGAAGAGGGTCACTTTTAGGCTGTTGGAAAGACTTGGATCTTTCTGAACAGGATGGAAAGTCATGTGGACACTTTTGGCAGAGAAGTGACAGAATCGGACTTATTTTAACAGAATAACTCCAGCTGCTATATGTGGTGTACTGTGGGGGATGAGGTGAGAAACCCAGCAGGGAGAACAACTGGAAGCTACTGAGATGATCCAGGTGAGGGGGGCGGTGTCTTGGATCAGGACAGAGCTTCCCTACTGGGCACTACTGATATTGCCGGGTGACCCATTCCCCGTGGTGGGCACTGTCCTAGGCAGTGCAGGGTATTTAGCAGCACCCCTGGATTCCACCCACTACATGCCAGCTGCACCCTCTCTACGCAACCACCCAGAGCATCTCCAGAGGTCTCCAGATGTCTACTGGAAAGTGAAATTGACAAAAGGGTTGAGAATCACTAGAAAAAGAACAGAAGTGAAGGTACAAGAAGTGATCCAGTCCAGGATTTACTGAGTTTCTCAGTGGGGAAAGAGAGAGGAGAGTGAAGGGTGATTGCAAGGCTTTGACCCGAGGGACTGAAAGTAAGGACCTCTGTGGATAAACAAGAGGAAGATCATTTCCTGGACAAGTGTGAGGGCAGGACCACCTGGAGTTAAAGTGAGAGGTCTGGCCTGGATTTACATGTGTTCTGTGGAATTACACAATTTTAGAACAGGGAGAAAGGAGCTAAGGGCTAAAACCATGGGAGTTTAAATGGTATTCCAGGGGCCAGAAGAAAGGAAGGCTTTGCCAAGGATGCTGACAACCTTGGGTGACTCATCTGTTCCAGGAGGTCATGTGTTTTCAGGCCTCAGTCTTCTGGTGAAGCACAGCTTATTGTGATGAGGGCCAGTAGTCACCTTGCATGTTGGGTTCTTTCTATTAGGAGAGGACACCAGGATGTCCCTGGGTCTTAGAACCAAAGTAAGGGCCCAAAGTCACGCCTCTCATCGCGCAGCCTGGAGTCTACATTGCATTATTCACCACGGCACAGGTGCATAATTAGTTTGGTTGCACACCACAGAGAGGAAGGCCCAGCTTGGAGAAGAGCCTGGTCCTTAGTTGACTTGCCTTTCTGATTTATCAAACTGAAGAAACTTTCTCCCCCTTTGCAAAAATATCCATTGTGTTTGTCACGGTCCTTTGGATATAGCCTGAGCTGAAAAGTACCATGCTGAAGCGCAGCTATAGATAGAAACTCCTCATCTGCCTGGAGATGTAAACAACTGCAGGAGTTTGGAATCTGCTGTTAAGCTGTTCTCTTGGTTCCTTCTCACAGATTCACTTGCCATCCGCAGAGGATGTGTGACTTCTGTTTGCTGTGTGGCTTCCACTGCTCTTCTTTCCTTCAATTTCCAGCAGAAGCACTAGTTACTTCCCTGCGTTTTTGTTTCTTTTTTACTAGGAAGACTGAACCCAGGAAATTGGCACAAACAACATCTGAAGCCCTTAATTTTTTTTTTTTTTAATCATGAGACAGAGTCTCCCTAAATTACCAAATTTCCCAGGCTGGACTTACATCTGCAGTCACCTTCCCACAGTGTCCCAGAATGCTGGGTTACAGTCGTGCTGGCAAAACCAAAACTGTGCCCTGCTTTCTAGCTGAGTTGAACTTCCAGCATCCAGGAACACAGTGAAATCTCACTTCCATTTTGTCAGAATGGAGGCCCCAACAGTGTAGGGTGGAGCCTAGGGACAGAAGGGATGGGGGGAGATGTCCTAAATTTCCTAATCTAAATTTCATAATTTAGATTAATGAAACCTTTAAGCTCAAGAATATTGTTTTTACCCTATTTCTTTTAAGTAAATACAACAAGAAGAATTAAACATAAAAATTCTTTAAGCAGAGGCCCTTCTGGAATACATTTTAATACATGTAAAAATATAATGTATGCACATTATAGCTGACATGATTTCAAAAACTGCCTGAAACGAGAATTTCCTTTAGTGTTTCTATGTTATTAACTAAACAAGTGCATTGAAAAAAACTCACCACAATGTTACAGTCTGTGTTAATGGATTAAAGTCAATGAAGTTTTATGCCCAATGCTCCTTGCTATTACAGGGCTTGTTAATTTGCTTAACGGGTGTGATTCCTGTGGCAGGGTGATGGTATTTCAAACACAGGTTAGGGTTAAGAGTAATAGAAACAATTAATCATAAGATTTCTTTTCTTTTTCTTTCTCTTTCTGTCTTTTTTTGGTTGCTTTTTTCGGGTTTGTGCTGTAGGTCTATGGAATCATAAGATTATTTTACCTTCTTAAATTCAGATAAGCCAACTCTATTAGTCACTTTCTCTCTTTTTTTTTTTCACTTTCTCATAATTGGGACAAAAACATGTGATGCCCACAGTATGAAGGAGGCTTATCAGCTCATTATTACAGAGGGCGTAGTCCATGGTCTGCTGCCTCCGAAGTGGTGTGGTGGAAGAACGGAAGAAAAGAAAGTTGTCCAACCCATGGCAGCCAGAAAGTAGAGAGAAGGGAGGAGTCAGAGACAAGAATGCACCCTTCTAGGTCTCATCCCCAGTAGTTCATCTCTTCCAACAAGGCCTCACCTCTTAACAGCACATTCAGCTATGAACTCACCACTGGTTAACCCACGATGAGTACAGAGCCCCCAGTCACCTTCTGAAAGCCCCAATTCTGCACACATGAGACTTTGGGTTTATATTTTAGACCATATCACCAAGAGTCTTTTTGCCTGGGTTTTGTTTTTGTTTTATTTTTTGACATATGGTCTTACTAGGTAGCTCAGGCTGGCCTTGAACTCACTATGTAGCTGTATGGTTTGTGTCTAGATGTCCCCCTGAAAGCCTTTTGCAGTCACGGGTGTGGGTTTCTAGAGTTTGTGAGTGACCCATGGTCCAATGCTGGGATTATGGTGTGAGTGCTGCACCGCCCTGGGGTGGGCAGCCTGCATACAGTGTAAGGGAGGGAAAGCGGCTTGCTCTTGCTGCTCCTCCCTTTTCTGCTCTTGCTGCTTTTGCTGTCTTCTGCCCCACGAACTGTTGCCCTCTGCCATGTACCTCTCTGCCTTGGAGCGAGCTGGGTACGGACTGAAACTTCCACAAACTGTGAGCTAAATAAACCTATCTTTTCTTAATTTTGGGCGTTGGGTAATTCGTCTCAGCAATGAGAGAAAATTAACCAAGACCGAATTTGGTACCAGAGGAGTGGGGTTGTTGTTGTGACTATACCTGACTGTGTGGTTCAAAAGCCTTTGGAAACAGCTTGTGAGAAGTGCTTGGAGAGGTTTGGAGATTTTTGCCTGAAAAAGAAGCTCTAGAACGCCTCTGGCTATTCTGTATGGGAGACTTTGGTCAGAGCTCAGAAGATCAGAAAGCTGATAGAAATCCTGCTGGTAGAGACTAGGCTCAGGAGGTTTCTGCTGGAAAGAAGGACTGCACTGATTGTTGGACTCCAGACGATGTGTGTTTTGGCTTGGCAGAAAGTGGGTCTGCATTCTGCTCATGTCCAGAGACTTTGCCTGAGAATGAGATTAAGGGTGGCAGACTGATTAATCTGGCAAAATGAATTTCAAGGCAGTCGAATGTTGGAGCAGTGGCATAGCTATTGTTGGGGGCTTTTGGCCAGATCTATGTTGCTAATCAAGAGCAAAGAGCCCAGCAGGATCTACAATGTGAGTTTGGCCAGGAAAAAGCTCCAGTAAAGCTGTGGACTGCAAAGATAGAGCTGAAGAGATCTGGATTGCTGAGAAGGAGCCGGAGACTAGAAAAGATGGCCTGAGGGCATCCCTAGGAGTGGCAGGTCTCCGCCTTTTTTTAATTTTAAAGATAAAAGAACAAAACATATTAACAAACACACATACATTTAGAAAATAACACACAAACAATACAGAATTTCAGACAAGGTGATAGGAAATTAACAATGTTTGTTGTATTACATATTGCTATCTTCAAATTGGTTACTCAGATAAACAGAGATAGACATGTAAGATTGATCAAACACTTAAACATTAACTGTTCCTTTCAATAGAGCAATAAAAGTAGATAGTACAACTATGTTAGCAGTTCTGTGTATACATACATACATATTTTCCCCTTCTTTCTTTTCTCTTTTCCCTCATCCCCATTGTTCTTTCCTTTTGACAGTTTCATTTCATTTCACAACGTCTATTGTACTCCCTAGATTTTATTCATTCTTTCAGATTCTTACATTAGTGAGATGATACTGTGTTTACACATGCAGGTCTGATTTACCTCATGTATGAGTATGGTCTTTAGTTGTGCCCATTTTCCTATAAAAGCCTTGAGTTTATATTTCTTTATAGCTGAATAACATTCCATTATATAAAAATACCACAACTTTTTTATCCATTCATCCGTTGATGGGCATTGGGTTTGCTTCCATGATTTAGCTATTACAGATTTTGCTACTATAAACATGGGTGCACATAGATCACTGATATGATGTTTTCAGCTTTCGTGGAAAAATGCCCAGAAGGAGAATAGCTGGGTTGAATGGGACCTCTAGTCTCAGTTTACTGAGGAATCTCCAAACAGCAGTTTCACGAGTCTACACTCCCACCAGCAGTGGAGAAGGGTTCCTTTTTCTCCACAGCCTTACTAGCATTTGTTATTGGTTGGTTTCTCAATGATAGCCATTCTTACTGGGGTGATATGGATTCTCAGTGTTGTTTTAATTTGCATTTCATGAATGACTAATAACGTTGAACAAGTCTCCACAGCGCGCCATGTTCCAGAATGGCGGCAGCGGTACCAAGTGCCAGAATGATGGCAGCATAGAGAATTTGTTGCTCAGAATTGGATTCAGAGTGCCCAGTGATCCAGGCACTTGACCCCTATGGCTATGAGAGAGGAAAGCTTGGTTACTGCTCCAAGTGGCAGCAGAATTTGGCATCATCCACAGGGCACTGGTTTTAGGTGCATGTAGAAAGCAAGAGTTGTGAGCTTAAAGGGGTAAAAGGCTTCCACTTCGATTTTGAAATGCCTGGGAGGCCAGGCAGTGTGCCCCCAAGACAGCAGTGTGTGAAGGTGTGAGTGCGAAACCTAAAGTGCGGTGGAGATGCCAGAAGTTTGACGAAGCCAGGAATGTGGATTGCCTAAAGAAAGCTGCAAGGAGGGAGCATAGTAGGCCCAAGAGAGAAGCCATGGGAGCTACGACCACCAGAAGTGTCACAGGGGCAGCGCCACATCAGCCTTTATAATTTATCACGAATCACTTTGAATGTTCCACATAGAACTATAGGGCTTAATGTTTCCCCTGCTGGATTTTGGACTTGTTTTGATCCCAGTGCTCAGTATTCTCCTCTTTGTACCTTTTAGAATGGTAACGTTTATCTTGTGCTCTTAAATGTTGAAAGTATTTAACTTTTCATTGGTATTAGGACTTGGTCTTTTCAGCAGTTCTGAAACTGTTAGGACTTTGGCAACTTTCAGATATGGACTAAAATGCCTTTTACATAAAGAGATGTATGTGAATCTTTGGGAGACTAGGGGTTGTGTGTTATGGTTTGTGTCTAGATGTCCCCCCAAAGCCTCATGCAGTTATGGGATGGGCTTCTAGAATTTTTGATTGACTCATGGTCCAACGGGATTATGGGTGTGAGTGCTATAAGAGGGACTGGGGTCAATCAGGGAGTGAGGGCTCTGGTTGGACTCAGAATAGGCAGGAAATACAAGAGAAAGAGACCAGTAATACTGTGGCTAGCCAGGCAGAAGGAAGCCTGAGTCTGGTAGCAAGTGTTGCTGAAACATACCACAGGCTCCATGGTGATTGGCTATGTATGTAATTCCTGGTTCAGGATTTTAGAGCTGTCCTTGGACTCCCATGGTTGTCTGAGGGTGATGTTAATGATGACTCATTTCTGCAGAGGGTCTATGAACTGTTCTGTCTTCAGCACATATTTATGGAAAGGAAGAATGAAGAGAAACAATCTGGATTTCCATGACTAAGTGAAAAATGACACTACTCATCTTTGAGCAGCACAGTAAAAAGGTGGTGGTGGGGTCTAAGACAACAGATGTCCTGTGGGAGGGCTGCTGGCCACCCAAATCTCTAGTCTCATTTATTCATTGATTTGTCCAGTCCGTATCTGTCTAGACCTGCAGTGTGCCTGACTGTGCTAGGTACTAGACACAGGAAGGAAGAGGACTTAGAGTGCCGTGAGGAAAATAGATGTTTAACAAATAATCATAAAGATATATAATAATTGAATGAATTTGTGATGTAAGTGCTGAAGAGGAGCTACAGGGTGTGTTACAGAGGAATTTGACAATGAGGGAATCACAGAAGGATTCTATGAGGAGTTATGTTAGCTGAATCATTGTTCCATCCAGGCTGGGGAAGAGCTTTTAAACAGAAGAGAAAAACATACTGTACTTCCAATGCTCCCTTCCGGCTGTACTGTACTGCTATGATTCCTTTCCGGTCCTTTTGGCGACTGGCATTGCGTAGCTGTTTTTAATTACTTGTTGACCTAATGTCTCCCCATCCAGATTGTGCGCCCCCAAGCGGTCAGGTATGGACCCACCTTGGTCACCATTTTGGTCACTTCAGTGGCAGCCCTGTGCCTCGTGCTTACCAGGTGCTTGTTGAGGATCTATCGCCAGTACACTGTGTGGAGCTCAGAGGTGAGAAGGGATGTAAAGTGCCCGAGAGTCCAAGGGAGGCGGACGTTGGCACACACAGAGGGGATGAGAGCATGAAAGTGGGGTGGCAATGCCATCGTGGGTCCTGTGAGCCACATGAAGGATTTGGGGCTCTGTCCTAAGAATGATGGTTAACTGCTGGAGTGTTAAAGAAGTGAGGAAATAAGATTTTCAGTTTAAAACTATTATTCTGGTTGCTATGTGGAGAGCAGGTTGGTAGTAAGCACCAATGGCCACAGGGAGAACAGTTAGAAGGCCTTTCCAGTGCTCGAGGAGAAAGATGATGGTATCTTAAGTTAGGGAACTGGAGAGAGGTGGGTAGACTCAACAGGCCAACTAAAAAGACAATATACTTTTTTGAAAATGGTTGAAGAATCTGCAAGGCATTTCTAATTTTAATTAAAAAAAATTAAATTAATACATAAAACAAAAGCATTGTACATATTGATGGTCTACCAGGCTGTCTCAGTACCTGTGTTCATTGTGTAATGTTTAAATCAGGCTAAACACCCCTCTCTCCGAACAGTTATAATTTCTTTACGTGGAATACCTTCAAAGTGCTTTCTTCTGACTTTTGAAAACAGTCATGTACAGACCAGCACTGTTTTTGTAGTCACCACACTGGGCAACAGCTTACCCGAGCTTCTCCTTCAACCCACTGCACTCAGTACCCGCTGGCCAGCGTGTCTTTCCCACTCCCCACTTGCTTGGCATCTGCTAATGCCTGTTCTATTTTCAACTTCTATGAGCTCACCTTTTTTAGATGAATGAGATCATGTAGCACTTGCCTTTCTGTGCCTGGCTTAATTCACTTAACATAATAGTGTGGTCCCATCTACCTAGCTGCAAATGGCAGCATTTCATTCTTCTTAATGGCTGAGTAGTGTCCCATTGTGTGTATGTATCACACTGTATTTATCCATTCAGTGGTGGATGAACACTTGGGACATTTCCATTTCTTGGCTGTAGTCAACACTATGGGAATGAACATGGGAGTGAGGATGTTAAAGACATTTTCTGATAGGAAATATTTAAATGGCCAATAAACACGAAGATGCCATTCATGATCACAGAAACAGATGCAGATTAAAAGCACACTGGGATACTACTTCATGGCCCTAGTATGAAGAGAATCAAAAGAACAACTAATAACAAATGTTGCTGATCATGTGGAAATATGGAGACCCTCGTACCTGTTGGCAAGAATTGTGCAGGTCCTTTGGAAAGTAGCCCCAATGTTTCTCAAAATGTTACAGACCGTGTTACCTCCTGACTCATCAATTCCATTCATAGGTTATGCCCAAGAGAAACGAAAACATGTTCACAGGGAAAGTTGCACACAAAAGCTCACACTATTATTCATAATTGTAAAGAAATGGCAGCAACTCAAACATTCACCAACAGACGAACAGATAAATAAAAGGTGGTGCTTCCGTCTCCCTTCCTTGTGGTTTCACTTTCTCAGGTTCCAGTTACATGTGATCAATGGAGTTCTGAAAATATTAAGCGGAAAACTCCAGAAATAAATAATTCATAAATTTCTACTTGTCATCCAGAGTCATGTGATGAAATCTCAAGTAGTGCCACACTCCATCCCACCCAAGAAGTGAGTCATTCCTTTGCCCAGTTTCTCCGTGATATATACACTGCCGGCTCATTGGCCTCTCGATAACCATCTCAGTTACCAGATTAATGACTGCAGAATCACAGCACTTGTGTTCAAGTAACTATTATTTTACTTAATAGCTTCAAACTACAAGAGTAGTGATGCTGGCAATTACGTTATAGTTTACTGTTATGTGTCTTGTGTCATTACTAGTTATTGTTGTCAATCTCTTACTACACTTTTATCATAGATATGTATTTATAGGAAAACAATATGCTATATGAAGGACTCAGGACTATCTGCAGTTTCAAAAGTCCATTGGGGGGGCTCTTGGAATGTATCCCCTACAGATGAGTGAATTCTAGTGTATATCTGCACGATAGAACATCATTTAGTAATAAAAAAATGAAGTACTGATACACACTATGATGTAGACTTTAAAAATATGCTGTGAAAGAAGCAGGCCCCCAAAGACCAGGTATGGTGTCACTCCATTCACATGAAATGCCCAGGATAGGGAAACCTACAGAAAGATTAGTGAAGCCGGAAAAGGAGAAACTGGCAAAAGGCGAGAAGGGTGCAGCGTATGGAAGGGGAAGGCACAGGAGAGAAATGTAAGGACTAGGACTGAATGCTTTGCAAGCTTGTCTCTAGGATTCCGGAAAGTGGCTTCCTACACCTAGCCTCCATTTTGGGTGTAGAAGCGTGGGGTGGTGAGAAAATCCCCTTAATGGCTACAGCTTTGTTCTTTCAGCCGCAGCCCAGCAAGGTAAACCATCTGTGCATTCCTGGAAGCAGTTCAGTTTTAAAGAACCTCTTATCCACCATGTCATTAGGGGGCCAGCATGGGACAGACTCGATTAATTTAATAGGCTTTTGTATAGCATCTATCAACATCCGTACAGTGGCAGTGCCCCACAGAAATGGCAGCCAGTGATGTGCAAAGCATGTGACGAGCAGGAGATCGGCGTGCAGCAGAAGGGAGTCGAGGGCGCTGATCTGTGTTGAATAATCACAGCCTCCCCTCAGGACCCAGTGCCATGGCAGAGGACAGGGTCTTTAAAGTTTAAACTCCTGCTGGAGCAGATAGGTAGCTTCATCCCCGGGGCCAGTGGTGTTATTGGGACTGCCAGTCTTGGGCAGGCTTCCGGATTAAAAAGTCTTTGAGTGGCAGATGTGAGATGTGCATTTTGCTTAATCCTTTTGTCCCGAGGCCTGAGGAGGCTCTGTGATGTTTATGAGATCTGAGAAAGGCGGTGGCGAGAAGCTGGACCCCAGGGTGCAGCAGCAATGGTGCGATTTCTGGGACTTTGATGTAAGTAAACACTGGGTCCAAGGGTCCCAGTATCATTAGCAGGGGAAGAAAGCCAGGCAGGAGTTAGGAAAGGTTCAATTCAGGATGGGTGGGCCAGCAGCTGGAGTTAGAGTGGAAAGTGGGGACTTCTGAACGGCAGCTGGAGGAACAGGCCTTTCTCACCGCCTGGGAACAGCTGAGGTTGGAAACCAGGCTGGGTCTGAAGGGCAAAGCAGGAGGGACTCACTGCAGCCAGAGACTGGGGTTCGGAGGTCATCTAGTTACATCCAAGGTCCACAGAAGTGACATGTCCCAGACATCAGTGACAGAAATCCTAGCTTCAGGACTGTACTGTGTTGCTGTCTCTCCCAGGAGAGAGTGAGGCTGCAGTTGTTCACTTCAGCCACCGTCCACAGAAACCCAGTTGATTATAGACTGCAGGCCACATTCTCAGATGACTTTATTGGTGACCAGGATGGTATTTTGATCTCCATCTGCTCAGCTGAAGTAATATCTGAACATGGAAATTAATTCCCAGGCTTCCTGAATAGCTGCTGCATGGACCCCAAGCCGTGGGGCACTGGCAAGGAGGAGTATTTAGGGAGGAAACAGCAGGGGGATGTGTGGCTCTGGGGCTCTCTTGTGCTTGGACAGCCTCAGGCTGCAGGCTGGTGAATGTGGGGCTCATGGGATTCTGTCAAGACTGGGCATTGCTGCCTGTGGTAACTTCATTTACACAGAGAAGCTGGGTTTGTTCCAGCCTGGGCTTTAGGAAACATGTATCTCTTTAAAGAACGGCAAGCTGCCCCTTGACTTTAAACTCCAGGAACCCCCCAGCACAGGCTCTGGTCTGAAGGTATGGCTGAATCAGAGATGAGATCATTGTGGGCATGAGCAAGTGGAACAATATTTATTGCCTTTATTGTGTTTCTCAGCTTGTCTGCAGGCAAAAGCTTCAAACTGAAAATGAAAAAGAAAAGAAAGAGAAGAAAATAGCTAAGTTTCACAGGAGGCACATAACTTGGTGTGAGGTTACAGCTTCAAATCATTAATGTCAGACCTAGGAGGCGCTGTGACACAAGACGTTCCAATCAAATAGGAGGAAACTAGAGATACGATTCATAGTTACCTGGTTTATCTGTTGGCTTTTGATGCGTGGTTTCATACTGACTCTGGATTATTGATATATATGTTCTGCCCAAGCTGGCTTACTCACAGGTGGTGAGGTTTGTTGATAGACAACTAAGGAATAAGATCTTTTTTTTTAATAAAAAGAATATGCCATCTTAGGTGAGGAAGAGAAACAGTAAATGATATTACTGCACACTCACAGTCCATAAGGACAACTGCCTGGAACTTTGCGTCTCTAGAAATCAGATTGCTCTGGAAATCCAAGAAGAACTCAAGGGACATAGAAACTATGCTTCATTCTCATCACCAGCCTAAGAATACAGGGAAGATGAAAGTGAAATATAGGAGAGAAGGCTGAGAAAGCTGGAAGAAAAGAAACTTTCCCTTAGGTGATAGGCTGATATCTTTCAGACACAGAAAAGAAGGTAATCTAAGAGCCTGGTTAGGAAAACAGGAAACGGATGTGTATCCCAGTCTAAAGGCTCTTAAGGAAAGCTTTGGGAAAGGGTGAGAAAGTTTAGGTGTTACAAGATCTGAAAAATGAAAACATGGATAGAGAATTAATTATCTAACAGATGAAGAAAACAGGAGTGACCAGAATGGCTTCCCCAGGAGTCAAAATCCAGAAAGAGAGGGACAAGCAGATTCTTAGAACTGTGATAGAGCCCACAGTAAGAGCAACTAGGGGACCACCTTTGCAGCCTGAGACAACTGCAGCGTAACTACATGACCCAGGGGTAGATTTGAGCAAGGCTGCCTGGAAGGATCAACACGAGACACTTATGGGTGCACTGGGGGTGCCTCCATGGTCGAGGTCAGAGAGTGCACAGGCTTTGCCTACTCTGTGGATCCATGACCAAGAAATTAAGACAGTTCCATCAAGGGAAGACATAGCTTTCAAAGGGAGTCAGGAAGGTTGGGCCAGATATTAGTTTGATGGGAGAATCTCTCTCAATTGGGCTCATCTTACTCAGGGACAAGATTTGAAGAGTGATTGCCCTAGTCATTCAAGGACTGCACTTCTCACTACAGAAGGCCAAGTGTGAGAATTCTATTGGAAGACCTCTGTAGGGGACACAGAAAAGAGAATGCAAGGAAAATGGCTCTTGAGCCCCACAGTGTGCTGGCGCTTCCCTGGGGAGAGGAAAGGAACACCTCCAGAAATAGGTCAAATTGTCAGAGACAGCTGGGAGAGGCAGGGCCATAGCAGAGGGCTAAGTCCCTCTGCAGCAGGTAAAGACAGCAGATGGCGACAAACCTTGAACCACCAAGGCCCGAGGAAGACAGCATCTGAGGGGCAAGTGGCAGGGCTGTCCCTACGCAGTCTCCAAAGGTGCTGGGTTAGACACAGCAGCACTGTGTTGGGTTTGGGCCTCTGCCAAGGTGATTCTTGCTGGAAGCAAATATGAGGGGAAGGAGTTTGCAGACCAGGTTTTTGGTCTCAGTGATTCACAGTGAGAGATTGAGGAGGTGTCACTGTACTATCTACCCTCAGGTCAGGAGAAAATGGTGCCACTGTGCCTTGGTGCCTGCACTCTGTTCCAGACTGGAATGTGGGAAACAGCACTAGAGGGGAAATGGAATCTCAGGACATGCGGAACAGAAAAAGAAAGCTCTCTTAGAAGACCTACTCACTCAGTAGTCACTCTACCCCTCCTGATATGAATTCAGCTATTCTCATTGTTGGAGGAGCCTGGATCCTTGCTGTCACTGAGGATGGCTTCAAGGAAGACCTGGTCCTTACCTTGAGTGTTGCTTCCCAGCTCCAGTGAAGATCCCTCAACCTGCTGACACAGACCTTTGGCCTCTCTGGCACAGACTTTCTAGTTTCCACCCTTGGCCTTTCCAGTGCAGAACCGTGATACAGACTTTCTTGAGACATTGTCATGGGCTGTGGGTCTTCAGCTGGACTCATGCAGAGTATTGCCATGGGATCCAGGCCCTCAGCTGGATTCTTTGGGTCTCTAGTGTGTGGACAGTTTTCCTGCCCTCTTCTGTATTTGACACTTTGGGTGAATATTACAAAATAACACTATAAGTTATGTGTCCTGTATTAAGTCTATTCAAACCCTGATGACAATAAACATGATGTTTATACTTAATAATAACATATCATTATATTCTTGCAAATTGATGATGACCCGTTGAGAGGGAGATGAGGCACGGCTGCAGTAAGAACTGGAGTCTTGCTTCCTCTCTTTCTTCAAACTGGAAATAACCAGAATTCAGCTTCAGAACATTGGACTTTGGACTTACAAGGGAGACATAATTTGCTTTAGAAATTCATTTTCTTTGGGCCTTTAATTTGCAAGACAATTTAGGTCATGAAAACAAATTTCTCTGTAAGATTAATAATAGAGAAATATTTTAATTATTAGATATTTTTATGTTGTCCATAAACCTGAGGTATAATTGAAAAATATAGTAAATTTAAAAAATTTTTAACAAAATTACATTACAGTAAAAGGTACATCACTCCCTGTAAATACTTTTGCTTGCTTCACAAAACTGTCCCACCAGTTCCCTCACCTTATAGATCATCCTTGAAGCCCTCTCTGGTGAGAGTCTTTAGCTGTGCTGCCATGGCTGCTGGGATGCCCTGAATCAACCCTAAATGTTTACCTTTCAAGCTCATTTTCATGTTAAGGAAAAGCCAGAAGTCACAGGCTGCCGGATCTGGTGAATAAGGCGGCTGAGGACACGTATCAATATTTTTGTGTCTGATGGCTCGAGGCAGTGGTGTCCATGTACGCATACACACTGCCATACAGTGGGATAAATGTGTTTGAAGCAAGGGGGCACATTACTACGGGGACGAGTGACAACATGTCTTTTACTATAGTACATTTTAAAAATATAAACCTTCATTGTTTATCTCAATCACACCTTGTAATTTCAGAACTTCCCATGAGCTATACTGGATCTATTTTGGCAGAGAAAATAAAAGAGAAGATAAATTTTCAATTTGGATCCTTGATTCATATATAGGAAGGTTAATTTGTGAACCTTCTGACGGCTAGATCTACCCAGGAGGGTCCCTAAAAGACTAGTGGGGAGTGCTGCTGTGGAAGTGGAACAGCACCCCCCACAGGTGGCTGCCTGCCCTGCCTCCACATATCTGTGTGGGAAATTTCCCCAGAAGAACAGCCCTAGCTCCTCTCTGCCTTCTGTGATGGTGAATTTGGCCTCAGTTCTTCACTCTCTTGGGATCCACCTGCTTGCTGAGTAGGTCACTCCGTTTTGCAGAATCAGAGGCAAGATGAGGGAGGCGAGTGGATCCTGTCCACATGGAGATGCCACGCTGGGCAGTGCTGTCCGTAGCTGTGCGCTCGCTGCATCCCGCAAAGCTGGTGAGCTGGCCCATTTGGACAGACATTGGGGTCACATCCTAAGATAGTTTCAGATCAGCGCTTTCCATCTGTTGGGCTCAGGTTTATCTCTTGGTCCTCTTTTCTATAGAAAAATCATAGTGTGTACATTGCATGAATGACCCTCTTGAGTTTGGCTCTGACTTCCCATTGGGAGAGGCACAAAAAGATTAGGGTGGAGGAGACTTCTGGAGTGATTCTTCTAGACTTCCAGTGTGATTCTTTTGATAGTAAAGAAAACTCAGATGACTAGAAGAAATCCCAGACTCTCACCCCTGAACTGCATCTTAAAACTTGTCTCCTGGGAAGGCTGCCAGTTGCCACAGGGCTT
This sequence comes from Dinomys branickii, assembly GCA_004027595.1. Taxonomy (NCBI): domain Eukaryota; kingdom Metazoa; phylum Chordata; class Mammalia; order Rodentia; family Dinomyidae; genus Dinomys; species Dinomys branickii. The sequence continues at coordinate 3,635 of PVLD010018069.1, read as the reverse complement.
CCAACTGTCCGCTCTTGCTTCCTGCCCACCGAGACCCCAGGATGGCGTGGATGATCCAAGCACAGGTATATTCTACTCTGCTCCCTGTGTGGACCAGGCTAGATAGAGACCTTTCTCCTATCCCAACTTTTTCTTCTGTTTCCGTTTTATATGCTCTGCCCCTAACTTTCCATCCAGAAATTCTTTGGTTGACCCTGCCACCTTATATGTCTTTTTTTTCTTTCTCCTAATGCATTTTATTTTAGTTTCATCTTTGGGTTTCTCGTAGATCTATAATTTAAATATAGAAGATATCTAGATTAATTTTTTTACATTAAGTTTCTACATTAAAAATTTTATAGGGTTCATATAACACCTTCAATAAGGCCTCACATGCTCCTCTTAAATCATATTTTTATAGGGAAAATGTGAAAAGCTATTTATTTGTTTCAACACCTTTTTTCTGCCTACTGTGCATATTTTATTATCTCTGTTAGGTATGAGACATGCTGTTATATTCTCTCATGGGTGTTAGGTATGCAGAACACTGAACTGAAAGTCACAATAATCTAACTCTTCTGGAAAGAAAGGATATGTGGAGAAGAACTAGCAAATATTACAAAAGTAGCAGGATAGGGGCCTAAAGAGGCTGCAATTTGTGTGTGGAAGGAAATGAGGAGTCTCAAGCTTGGGAAGATAAGATGGACCAGCTGGTCCAATTTGTTGAATTACATGCAGATGATCAAGCTGCATGGGCATGTTTAATTTTCACATTTTACAATTTCATAGTGTAGGATTCAGGATCCAACGTCTTATGCTTGGATTGTGGTGAACACTTGGACAGGATTTTGGGGGGAAGCTCCCCTGTGTCTCTGGATTTTCTTCACAGACATGCAGTGACCAGTGCTGCAGGTGGTGGGAGCCCTCATTGGCTTGTAAGAGCACGGATGCTCCCTTCGAATTCCCTCTGTTAATCCCTTCCAGGAGTTAGTGGTGGTACCAATGCTTCTGAAGACAGCCCTCAACATCTACCCAGGACTGCTCCTATCTCAGGGTTCACACATCTCCCTAGGAGTTTGTTAAAAGACAGATTCTGATTCCAGTAAGTCTAAGAGTCTGCCTTTCTGGCAAAATGTGAAGATGCTGATTCTCAGACCACACTTTCAGTAGCAAAGACTTAAATGTGTGTGTGTGTGTGTGTGTGTGTGTGTGTGTGTGTGTACTTACCAGTGATTTTGGATAATTGCTCTTGTGGATCTTTACAGTCTGGTTATCAAGAGTCTCCTCTGCACCTGAGAAGCTTTTCTAGGACATGCAATATGGGCAATAAGCCTGTACAGGGAGTAAATGAAGACAGCCAGTCAAGTATCCTTTTCTTCTCCTGGGACTTACCATGTTCTCCATGTCATGCACGAGGTGGCCACAACTGCCATGACTGGCAGTCCCATACATTTGCAGAAACTAAGCCACAGAGTGGTGGAGCATGGTGGTGCATGCTTGGATTGCAATCCCAGCCACTGAGACAGGAGGACTGCTAGTTTGAGGCCAGCCTGAAAAAATAAGTGAAACTCTATCTGAAAAAAAAAATTAAAAATACTTCAGGCTGCAGCTCAGTGGTATGGTATCCCTGGGGGCTTGAGTCCTGGTACCGCCCCCCTCAAAGCATAGAGTGAATGTTTCTTGCCCAAGGTCATATTGTAAGGGCCCACGGTTAGAACCCAAGTAGTCTGGGACAAGAGTCCAACACTGTGGTTTTCTGTCTTTCAACTATAGTACTCTGAGCACAGGACTCACTCACCACTGAGCCCTGATTTTATTTTATTATTTATTTATTTATTTATTTATTATTATTTTAAAAGTAAAAGGACAAAAACATATTAACAAACAGACACAAAGTAGCATGAGAATAGTAAAATCAAAACTGAGTTACAGACAAGGTGACAGGGAATCAACAATGGTTGTTGCATTGCATATTGATAACTTCGAAGTGTATATTCAGGAACACAGATACAGACATGCAAAATTGATCAAACAATTAATCATCAACTATTCCTTACAATAAAATGACCTAAGTCAGTAGTACAACTATGTTAGATATGCTGCATATACATACATACTTACTTACATATTTTTTTAATATAATTTTTCTTTTTTTTAAAGTGTGAAAGAAAAAGAACTACATCAACAACAACAGAAAAAAAACACGGAAAGCATTAACAAAGAGACACAAAGTAGCACAATAACAGTATAATCAGAATTGAATTATAGACAAAGCAACAGAAAACCAACAATAGTTGTTGCATTGCATATTGATATCTTCAAAGTGTATGCTCAGGAAAACACATATAGACATACAAGATTGATCAAATAACCAGTCATCAACTATTCCTTACCATTAAGTGACATAAGACAATAGTAGAACCTTGTTAGCCATCCTGCACATATGTATATACATACATACATACATACATACATACATTTTTGCCTCTTTCTTTTCTCCTTTCCCTCATCCCATCTGTTCTTTACTTTTGAACAGATTTCCTTCATGTCTCTTAGTTTATATTCCCACCCTCAGATTCTTACACCAGTGACACAACACGTTGCCTGCACATGTACCTCTGATTTATTTCACTTATGAGTATGGTGTCCAATTGTGACCATTTGCCTACAAAGGCCCCAAATCTGTCCCTCTTTATAGCTGAATAATATTCCATTATATAAAAATGCCACAGTTTTTCAATCCAGTCTCCTGTGGATGGACACTTGGGTTGCTTCCACATTTTAGCTATTACAAATTGTGCTGCTATAAACATGGGCACACATATATCAGAGTGATATGATGTTTTCAGATCTTCTGGAAAAATATCCAGAAGGGGAATAGCTGGTTTGAATGGAACCTCTAGACCTAATTTGCTGCGAAATCTCCAAACTGCTCTCCACAGTGGTTGCACCAGTCTGCATTCCCACCAGTAGTGTAATAGAGTCCCTATTTCTCCACAGCCTCACCAGCATTTGTTATTGGATGATTTTTTCATACTGGCCAGTCTTACTGGGGTGAGATGAAATCTCAATGTTGTTTTTATTTGCATTTCTCGAATGCCTAAGGATGTGGAACATTTTCTCATATATTTACTTGCCATTTGTATTTCTTTATCTGAGAAGTATGTATAGGAAAGGAAGAAGTTAAACTATCACTATTTGCAGATGACATGATATTATACATGGAGGGCCCCAAAAACTCCTGGAATTAATTGGCAAATTCAGCAGCATAGCTGGATACAAAGTCAACACCCAAAAATAAATAGCATTCCTATACACAAACAACAAACAGACTGAGAGAGAAATTGAGGAAACCATACCTTTTACAATAGCAACCAAGAAATTGAAATACTTAGGAATCAATCTAACAAAGAATGTGAAAGATTTATTCAGTGAAAACTATAGTACTCTGAAAAAAGAGATCGAAGAGGATTTCAATAAATGGAAAAACATACCCTGCTCATGGTTAGGAAGAACTAACATTGTGAAAATGGCCATACTACCAAAACTGTTGTACAGATTCAATGCAATTCCCATTAAACTACCATTAGCATACCTCACAGATCTAGAGAAAATATGCCTCAAATTCATCTGGAACCAGAAGAGACCCAGAATAG
>PVLD010018068.1:0-40022 GCA_004027595.1 Dinomys branickii | reverse complement strand
TGGACCGATCCCCGCTTCTTCCCCGCGGGGATCGTCCCTGGCTCCCAGCGTCTGGGACTTTCCCACGTCTCGCCCCGGCAGCCTGGTCCGCCCTACCACATCTCCCCCGGCATCTCAGAGAAATACGCCCAGTTTAAACTTCCCAGCGGAGGTTCCGGCATTCACGCTCACCAAGTCTGTCTCGAGCTGGTGGTGTTTATTAAGGAGGTTCGCTCCCTTGCTGCTCACCCGGTCGCCATCTTTCCCGGATCTGCTCTGTCCCTATTGTTATTACTAAATGTACTACTTTAGAAAGATGCCATAATTGTTATAATAAGTTATTAACCCTTTTACGATAATACTATGATAATCTGTTTTTACAAATATCTATGTAGCCCAGAACAAAAGGACTGCAACCTGAGCAAAATAGACAGCAACACCTTATCCTTAATAAAGAGGGAAGATAGAATCCTGGGACAGACACAGACCAATAGCCACCTACATCTAGAACTCATCTCAGAGGAATGATCTCCTTCCGGCAAAGATTCAACACAGTGATAAAGCTACCTAACATAAGAAAAATACAAATAACAACAGTTTCAATACAAAGAAAAATACAAATAACAACACAAAACAATATATATATCTCTATCTCTATCTCCATCTATATCTAAATCTATCTATCTCTCTCTCTATCTATCTATATAGTAGCGGATTGATAAGTGGTCAGTTCATAACGGCCAGCTGAACTGAGCAAGCGTGGTGCTGGCTACGAGAGACCCACCTGGGGACTGTTGCCAGCAGCGCAATAGACAGAACTGGAGAAGGAAAGTCATGGCTGCTGAGAGTGGAGAAAAGCGTTTGGAGCTGGTGGAAGCTGTTGGTTGTTTTGAAGGAGCTCGTCATGCTGGTTTTCCTGAGGAACTTGGTTGTTTCCATCCACCAAGGAGCTCAGGACCTCATTGGCACCAAGAATGGCTTCAGTTCACTTTGGGAAGCTCTGGTCCACAATTTGAGCATCACTTTCTGGTTCCAGAGGAGAAGATGGTGCACTGCTGGTCTCTTGGAGAAGTTTGCTACTTTGGCTTTCCTCCCTGATGGGAACTCGGCCATCTTGGTCATCAGAGGAGCTCAGGGCCTCACCATTGCTGAGGATGGCTGTGGTACCTTTCAGGTGGGCTCTGGTTCTTCTGAGTGTTGCTTCCTGGCTCCTGTGCAAATACCTCCGCCTGCTAGCACAGATCCTTCATCCCACTGCCACAGACTTCCTAGATTCCACTGCTGACCTTTGAGTCTTCCCAGCATAGATCTGTGAAACAGGCCTGCATGAGACACTGTTGTGGGCTCTGAGCCTCCAGTTGGATTCATGGGAGGCATTGTTATGAGCTCTAGGTATTTAGCTGGACTCATGTAGCACATTGTAATGGCATCCAGGCCCTCAGCTGGATTCCTTGGTTTTAGTATGTGGACAGATTTCCTGTACTCTTTTATACATAACTCTTTGGGTGACTATTATAAATAATCATATAAAGTACGTGTCCTGCATTGTAAGAGGTGGCGAATTTTAGCACAACATTTTAAGACAGACAAGCCTCAAAATGTGTCCTCAGAAACATCCTGGAGGGATTGTGAAGAGTTAACTTGGCAGTCCTAACTTTGTCCTGGAGTTCTTCTCCTTGCCTGAGTTGTTAAAGTATATATCATTGTGGCCAGAGCCAGACCTGGTCACATGGTGCAAGGTAAACAACTGTGGCCAGGCCTAAACATTCCAATCTATTACATGGAAAACAAAAATGTATATAGGTGAGAACAAAGGCAGTTAAAGGCTACATTCTCTGATCGGGAATGGGAGTCAATGACTGGTCCCATTGGTTCTAAATTAAAATTAATTAAAACTCCATTTGTTCCGAATGAGTGCTTTGATCTCCTGCAGAACTTGACCAGATTTTTTATTTTTGCCATAAAAGTATTATATTGTAACTGTTACAAAATAACCTCCAAACCATTATATATATATATATATATATATATATATATATATATATTTAAAAACCAAAGCAAAACACAAGCCCAGACTTCCACATCATCAAAAACAAATATAGGGGATGAGATGTAGAAAAATAGAAGCAATTCATATAAATTCACAATCTATATGAATTCAACAGTAAAAAATATGTATACATACACACACACATATGTGTATATATATATATATATATATATATATGAGGGTCTTGAAGATATCAGAAATAACCTCAGAGGAAAACAGAAATAACTTCACAGGTTAAAAAAAGATGATGACCATAATGAATAATTTGGTTAAGAAATCTAGAGTAGACAGTAAAAAAGGAAGAGGGGAATTAAAAAAAATGAAAACCATGAATGCCCAACATAGAAAAAAATAAAATCCATGAAATTAATTCAAAGAGATATCCAGGAAATTAAAAATTTCATTGAAATTTTCCAAAAATGTTTGAAAGAAAGTGAAATTAGATTATCAGAAACATTGAGCAACTGTCTTTCTTTCCACTAGGTCTATTTTACCTCCCAGATTGTATTCAGTCTTTAGGTTCTTACACTAGTGAACCAATATGGTGTTTACACATATGGGTCTGATTTATTTCACTTATGAGTATCATCTCTAGTTCTGTCCATTTACCAATAAAAGCCCTGAGTTTATCTTTCTTTATAGCTAAGTAATACTTCATATATAAAACTACCACAACATTTTAATCCATTCCTCAGTTGATGGGAATTTCAGGTGCCACCAGGATTTAGCATTATAAGTTGTGCTGCTATAAGCATGGGTGCCCAGGGAAAAGAGAAAAAAAGTAGGGGGAAAATATGTATATATGTATGTATATATACACATACATACACAGGATAGCTAACATAGTTGTACTGCTGATTTTCATTGCTCTACTGAAAAGAACTGTTAATATTTAAGTGCAATCAATCTTACGTGTCTCTATTTGTTTATCTGAGTAACCAATTTGAAGATATCAACATGAAATACAACAATCATTGTTAATTTCCTACCACCTCATCAGAAAATCTGTATTGTTTGTATTGTTTTTGTGTTTTTGTCTAAACATATGTGTTTGTTAATTTGTTTTCATTCTTTTATCTTTAAAATAAAAGAAAGAGTATCAGACCTAGAAGACAGTATTGTGGATAGCAAACACAAAAAGAATGATCTCTTAAATATAATAAGGGGCCGTGAAAAGACAAAGCAACAATTATAAGATGATGCAAAGGAGAACAACACAATACTGAGAGGAATCAATGAAAATATAGGAGTTAGCACAAATGGCATTAAAAAAAAACCTGGTCACAGAAGCAATGTCAGAAAACTGCCCCAGCATGCAAAAATAATACAACATGCAGATAATGTGGTTGGGGCTTCCAGGGGAAAAAGGAACCCTTCGGCACTATTGGTGGGAGTGTACATTGATACACAACTGTGAAAATCGGAGTGGAGATTTCTCAAGAAACTAGGAATTGTTCCCACTTGGCCCAGATAGAACCCTTGTTGTTATCTGCCCAAAAGAATTAGAAGCATCATACAGCGTGATATACACATCTATGTAGTAGCAAAGTTGGTAGTTACTAAATCTTGGAAACAACCAAAATGCCCACCAACCAACAAAGGGATACAAAAAGATTTTTTTTTTTTTACACAATGGAGTACAACTCAGCCATAAAGAAAATAAAACTTGTGACATTTATAGCTAAATGGATGGGCCTTGAGGCCATACTCTTAAGGGAAATAAATCAGACATATTTATGCAAATTTCACATTGCCTATTTGTGTTAGAAAGTGTAAACGAGAATCAAAATGTCTAATAGATATTTTGAACTAGATAGTAATTTTTCAACCAGAAGGGAGAATGCAGGTTTGATGGAGGGAGAAAGAAAAAAGCTGAGAAGATAGGGTACAATGGAAATACAAGCATGCAAGTAAGAAAGGGAAGAATAGTTAGAGAGAAAGGGGTGGAATAGGAAAAAATGGGAGAAATAAGACGTATCATGTGTAGGTGCCCATTCTCTGATGAATATGATCATTGTGCATACCTAAATTCTACCTACAAACTTAATTATTTATAAAAAGAAAACTAGCGTCAATGAGCTTTGTAATCTTCACATTCCAAGTTCTAATATTTCCAAGTTGTGTACAATTGTTTATAAATAATTTTTAATGGAATAAAATATCCCTAGAGTCTGCAATGGTTTACTGTTTTGAAACGTTTCTGTATAATGTCTTGTATATTTCATAAAACCTTTCTTCCACTTACATTTCCTTGTTTGGACACATTTGACTAGTAACTTTATTAGCTCTCTCAAAGAGGTTATAATGTCCTGCTCCATATTCTCCAGGATAGTTTATATATTTGTAAAATACTCTTTTACATTATATTGCTTAATTGTGTTTTATTTTACCGTATCCGTATTTGTGCAAGAACGCATCGCAGTGGATGCTCGGACTTATCTATTGTTTCTCTCTAAGTCCTAGTAAACTGATTAACCTTTGAAGCTGAATCCAGAAGTGCAACTGTAGAAGCTGCAGTAAGTTGCTCCGAAAACCCAGGTAAGATGATGATTAACGTGTTTACGCTGAACAACGACTTTTAATGTAGATGATAGTCAGATATTAGAACATGCTACTTATCATTTTCATAGCCAGAAAAGATATAGCAATGTTTGACCTCAAAGCTTCAAAAGACTGACTGATACTCTTGTCAAGATCTGCGGCTCTTGGTTCTCATTTGAAGTCAGTGATAACTGATGAGTTTAAAATCTTAAGGTTCTAAAGAATGTTCTCTATATATGAACAAGTTATTATAACTTTTATAACTTGTGGTGTCTTTATGCTAGGGCTGTATGAAGCCCTGAACATTTACAGATTCAGTGCAATATTAAATAGCAGTTTCCAATACATTTGACTATGAAACATAATTTGTATGTGCTCTGATTTTATAGTTTAAGTATATATATATTTATATATATATGTAGAATTGAAAAAGTTATTTCTTTACTGACTTATTAATACTGATTTAGTCTTTTCTTTCTTTAAAATTTCTGTTGTAGATTAAATTAAATAATTCATTTTGCTTTTCATAGAAAGTCCAAGAATTGTGTAAAGGCTTACTTTGACAAATGTAAGTGATTATACCAGAAGACAATAAAATGAATCATGAAAAATACTTTGATGACATTAAGTTTGCAAATGTTAGATATCCACTTTTTCAAAGCTTCATTTAAACATTCTGTCAGGTAGGCATTTTAATGGTGTTTATGGTGCTTTAAATATATTAGAAGTGATGTAATTCAATTCTAGGTAGAAAAACTAAGAAACTATCAACTTGGCCACCGTTTCTTGTTATTGTCACGTTGAATCTCTCTGTTTCCCTTGTTATTCTTGGCCTGAGAAAAGAAGATAAATGGCAAATCAGCTGCCTCTCACTGGCCATGTAGGACTGTAAGGAGAGAAAACTTACCTTTCCTGATTTATCAAAAAACTGGGGCCATGTTAGACAGATATTAGTTATCTGGAGAATGAGAGTAAACTAGAAAGTTAAAATTTATTAACAAAGTGCAGTGTTTTAAATGGTAACTTTCAGGCTGGGGATACAGCTCAGTTGAATAAGCGCTTGCCTAGCAAGCGCAGGGTCCTGAGTTCGATCCCCAGTACCGCAAAAAAAAAAAAAAAAGAAAAAAAAAAGGTAACTTTCAAACTCCACAAATTAAAAGGTGAGCTTTGCAGACTTCAAATTATCGAAAAGAGCAGGTACTCAGTTTTTCCTGAGATTATGAACCGAAACAAAGACGTGTCTACCTGATATATTGTAGAATGTCAAATAAAACAACTAAGGCTATACTTCCAGTCTGTGATGGTTAATATTATATGTTAACTAGAGGAGGCCTTGTAATTCAGACATATAGGAGAAACATCATTGTGAATCTTTCCATAAAGGTAATGTATATTATTAGACTAAGTAAAGTATGTTATTCTGTCATGTGAAAGGGTTTCATCCACTAAATTGAGGGTTAATAGATTAAAAACTAACTGCAATTCAGGTTGGAGAGGATTTTTTCCGCCTAATGGGATTATGACTTTCTAGCAACAGTATATTACTTACATTTAGGCATGATCTGAAACATTAGATTCTAACCTGCAGTTCTTCAGAACTGAAGTGCCTCATTGAATCTGTTGAAACTGTGAACACTGAAATTGGACTAGTACTAAACCTCTGTCTATGCTGACATTTCATTTAGCTGACTCAGCTTTCATACATGATTATCTGATCCACTTCTGTCACAGAAAGTGTTAGAGGGAGGAGCAACAGTTGTAGAGAGCCAGATCACACACTTCCTAACCACTTCAAAACAAAATAAATACTCAAAACCTAGTCCATAGTTGTCCTACAAAGTTTAACCTTTTCAGGATAAAAGCAAGTTACATGAGAGAAGCACTGATATAAAAAAATTCATGGCTAAATAAAAGGAGACAGACTTACATTCAACAAAAAAGTCCATCAATATGCAAAGGATTTAGAGACTAGGTCTCCACATTCCCAGTGCATAAATGCAAGCAAAATGAAAGTCAGCTGTGCGAGTACAGGTCTGCAGTACTGGGAGCCTGGAGCAGGAGAGTCACAAGTTTGAGCCCAGTCTCATAAACTGAGGAAAACTGTCTCAAAGTAAATATAAATTAAGGATAGGGAAAGGATAAGTACAGAGTGGTAAAGTGCTTTGGCTTAATTTCCCAGAGCAACCAAAAATGAAAAGATAAAGCTTGTCATTTCTGCACTCACTTTCTCACTCTTATTACTTTATTATTCTGGGTCATAACTCCGTTCACCTCTACACAGAGGCATGTTAAACTTACATAATGAATGTTGTATTTCAAAATATTTCAACCCAAAATTTACCTGGCCTGTGTAAGCCAACTTCAAGAGTGAGGACATGAAGGTAAGAGTAACTGAATTACGTTCCAGAATTTCCTGGGAGATTCAAATGCCAGCTTTTGCAAACTGCAGCTCCAGAGCTTCTGAGGTGTGTCCTCCAAGTCTTCATTCATTCCCCTAAAGCTGCAGTTCCCTCCTATTCTGAGAAGAGCTAGTTCTCACAGACCACATAATGGTGCCTACCCCAAAACTAGGTACAATTACCCCATGAGGGAAATTGAAGCTTCCCTCAAAAGCAGGAACTGCCACGATTAGAACTCAGTTGTCCCTAATATAATAGTGGCTTGACTAGGAACTCAGACCCAGGGTACAAATTAAAAAAAAAAAAAAAACACCATGACGGTAAGAGGATCAACTCTGCTGCCAGCTACGCAACCCCCTAAATTTTCCTTTGCTCACTTTTTGTTTTGTGTAAAACCCCAAAGTTCCTTTCAGCTTCTTGAAGACAGTTCTTCAAATTATCTGCCCTTGCCAGCATGGTCATGTTGATTAAAACCTCCATCCTTCCATTCAATAATGCTCATATTGATAAGCATTCTGGCATCAATAAAAAATTGTCACACACACACACACACACACACACACACACATGCGCACACACACACACTTATCAAATATTAGTCATCTCCAAAAATGTAGGTATTCCTACCATTCATTTTTAATAAAACTAGAAAATACTTTAAGTTGAATAAGCACGTAACAAAAATGAAACTAATGCATAACTCACTTTGGTTACTTTTCTCTCATTGTTGAGGCAAAGTACCTGACAATCAATATTAAGGAAGGAAGAGTTTATTTAACTTAGAGTTTGTGGAAATTTCAGTCCATACTTGGCTGGTTCCAAGGCAGAGTGGTACATGACAGATAAAGGTTTATGGCAATGGAACACAGCAAAAGCAACAAAGCAAAACAGAGGATTTGAGGCAAACAACCTCTTTTTCTCCCTTACATATGAAAAACTACCTGCCCCTGAGCAGATGTAGCTCTCACACCCATAATCAATAAAACTCTAAAAACCCACCTCATGGCCGCATGAGGCTTGGGGATGGGGGTGGGGTGCGCCCAGATGCAAACCATAACACTCACTTATTTGTGCAATCTAAAATAATAAACACAAAATATTTAACTGGGAACTGGAGGAGATTGGATGATAAATGTTACAGAATCTAAATGTATAATTCTGTAGGATCAATAAATTTCAAATTGACATGTTAAATATAAGAACTGTTTTTTATAATACTGAAATGTATACTGGATGTTTGTTGAGAAATTAATTTTATGTATTCTTACCACATGTGCAATTACGGTTGCAAATATATACTCACATGTAGACAAAAATTCCATGTTGTCTAATGAATATATTAAATTTCTTGACTATAATCATCACATATGTGTATATACATTGTATGATATACCTTAATGTACATAAAAGTTTTAAAAATTAAAGCTTCTTGATTGTTTTACCTGCCCACAATAGCCTCTTCAGGAGTTGCCGGAGTTTTGAGAACATTAGACGAATTAAATGTAACACAGCTTATTTATGCAGAGAATAGTTCATGACTCTAAACCAGTAAAGGCTTACACAGCTATCCAAAATAATATAGGCTGGCAGTATATATAGACAGAGAAAGAAAGAGACATAAAGAAATAGCTTGACTACCAAGCTATCCAAGTGCTGGATACCCCAGCACTTGCCTTGGGTGGATATTTCCAGCCGGTTTGTGGCCTACTAATGTCAGAATTAATATGACTGAAGAATACTCAGTTATTTGTTTCACAAACTTACCTTAGTTTCAGTGGGTTTCCATAATGAAGCCCACTGAAACTAAGATAGCATTTTATCAGATACAGGGGAAATTTTAGGCCAAATTTAATATAATAATTGCATTATACAAAAGTATAGTTATTTTAGAACTCAGATGTCTTAGTTATTTTTCCCTCATTACTGAGACAAAATACCCAATGCGGAAAATGAAGAAAGGAAAGGCTTATTTAGGTCTCAGCTTGTGGAGGTTTCAGTCCATAATCAGCTGGCTCCAAAGCAGGGTGACCTGGCCCAGGGTCAAAGAACAAAGGCAGCAGAAGACAGCAAAAGCAACAAGAGCAAAATGGCAGGCAGCAGGGGCAAAGCCTGTCTTCCTCCCTTGTGTTGTATAAGTGCCATCTGCCCATGCCCAGAGCAGCCCACACCATCTCCATGCCCTCCCCCTCCACAAGCTGAGAATTTTACAACTTAAGGACCCTGGCCCATGCTGAAACATCTAGTTGAACTTTTAAACTTCTCAAGTTGACACAATGAATAACATCCTAGAGAAGAGAGGGCATGTCTCCTAGGAGGTAGAACTGCTGAGGTACTTAGTTATGCTTCTAGATTTCTCAAATGGACACAATACATCAACAATTACAAAATTTTAAAGTTTCCAAATTTAAGACCTATGTAATGCACAATGTCTGATTATTCCCACCATGTCAATTTTTGCTTGTGTTACGAAAATATATATTCATCAGGTTCATTTCAATGATCTGAACAATGAAAATATTATGCATGTATACAAATTAAAAATAAAATTGAATGAGCTAATCATTATAAAATATCTGTTCTAAAATTGCAATGCACCTTAATGAGAGCATATACAGTTTAAGTTTGGAAATTTAAATTGAGATCGTGGAACTCATTTAGTAACATTTCTGAAATAATCAATGTACATTTTATCAACAATTTAATCAAAGATAAAAGAGCTACCATTCTAACATAAATGACATTTTCAAACATCAACCAAAAACTGTATATAAAATTAAGAAATTTAAAAATTTCAACTTATATGTCACAAGACTTTTAGTGTAACCAGTTTTATACTTCATGTTATAAGAAGAAACATCTAATTAAATTATTGAATTTAATAGTTTTCCCTTATCCAGCAACATACATTAGTCTCACAGTTTATGGTATTGTCCTCAGTTAGAAAACAGTAATATATCAACAGAATATATTAAATTTACCTCAAGTATTTTTATGATGCTATGATGTTATTTGGATTGTAGATTGTTATATAATTTATTTGATTAAGAAAATTGAAAATTCTGACAATTTAATACTATGTAATCTTAGAGACACTAATCAATTTGCATAATATGCAAACAGCAAAGCACTTTTAAGGAGCAAAAATTTCTTGAGAAAAGTGGGCAAGAAAAATTCACTGCCATTAAAATTATGCATTTTATTTCATTTCAGCTTCAATGTAAGCACTTGGGTAGACTTAGTATGGAATAATCAACAAGGAGTCCAATGAAACACATTTTTTTTCATTGTTAGAGTCACTGTGATACCTTTTTAGAACATAATAAAATTTTTAGTTTGCTCTTAAGCCTCATTAGCATACACTTCTAATAAATCTATAATGGATTATTGTAACACATTTAAATTTCATACATCTTAATGATAATGTCAATGTTTGATCAGATATTCTGACACAATTTTTCACCACATTCTCTGATGAACTTTATGCAAAAATCACATTAGCTAAGTGCAGACAAAACTGAAACAAAGTTCAAGACATTTAATCTGAAAGACACTATCCTTTTACAGTTACAGTCTCACAATAAAAAAAGCATCCAAAAAAGGACAATGTTGATAATATTAAAATCATGTATATACACCTGCATACATATGTGCATATGTATGACCTTTATTCTAGTCATTAATCATGATTGTCAAATTGAGTAGCTGAAGAGGTGCCAAGCAGATCAGTGAAACACACATCTAAGTGTATCAAAGGACTGACCTCTGGTCCCCAGACCTTTCCTCTGTGGTAGTTTGCTTTCCAGACACTACAGAATGAGCAACTTTGATCCATGAAGTTCTTCTACCAAGACTTTTTTCTCTTTTGTGTGGATTCAAATATTCAGTCTATTAAACTAAGCCCAGTGAATCCATAGCACAAAAACAAAAAATATAAATAAGCTGTTGTAATTCAGGACAAAGTGGTTGATTGTATGAACAAATGACTTAATGAGGGAAAACTTCATTAAGTGTGAGGAAGTAATGCAACAAAAAGCAGATCAGAAAAGTTACAAGTGTACTTCAATCTGAGATTTGGGAAGCTGACCATGTGAAGAGCCCTAAGGGAGAAGAGGAATCTTGCACCTTTGGCTTGTTTCCAGTGGTTAGTGGAACATCAACAGGAACCACATTGTTGCTTGTAGACACATCATTTTCAGCTTTGTTTGACAGTTGCTTCTTGGATGCAGTGCAGTATACCTCTGTTAGGGTTATCTAAGAAGCAGCTTCTAAATTTTTAGATGTCTCCATGAGTGATGAAGAATTCTTTTCTTAAAAAGCATGTGTTTCATTTGTAGGAACGGCCATAAGATGATGTAATTAGTTTTGAAATTTGGAAGACTTTGTCTTTAAATTGTGGGTGTTGAGTGTCTGTCCCAGCAATGTGAAAATTCTCCAGTAAAATTATATATGTATTACTATATACAGTATACGTGTTAGAGTCTGGTATGGTGGTACATGGTTGTAATCTCAGAATTCTGGGAAGCTCTTCTGCAAGGATCATGTTTTTAAAGCCTGTCTGGGCAGCATAGAAACTTAGCAAGACACTATTTCTAAAGAATAAAAGGTTGGAAATGGTGCTGAATGTGACAGCTCCACATTCCATATTTAATATGACAAATTTTAAATGTATATTAAGTAGATAAATCTATTCATGTTTCACTTTATTTTTAAATGTGACATACAAGCATAAAATTGTGAATATATTACAACCAGTTCAGTAACATGGATTACCTTGAATGGTATAGGGATTCATCCTTTTTATTGTTCTTGATCTGTTTCTCTGTCCCGGTGTCTCTCACCTATGAAGTTTCAATTATTTGGTAAGTGTGAGAATGTTACTTATACTAGAAATTTGAGTAGGTTGACAGTATTTTGTTCTTTTTTTTTTCTTTTTTTTTTTTTTTGGAGGTACTGGGGATTGAACTCAGGACCCTGCGCCTGCTAGGCAGGCGCTTATTCCACTGAGCTATATCCCCAGCCCGAGTAGGTTGACAGTAAGACAATTAGAGGAATTTAGAGAAGCAGGGAAATTTGATTTTACAAATAGGATAAATGTAAACCAGAGAACACACAGGTATTTCTAGTGAAGTAAATTATGTTTTATCAAAGTGCTGTTTCTTATGCAGAGTTAATGTATATACTGGATACAAAACACATTTGAAGAGGATAAACCATCTTATAAGTTGGAAATAAATAAAATATGTATGGTATTGCCCCAAAGTCTATATACCACATGTATATATATGTATATTACCATATGTAATTATATACATATATATATATATATATATACATATATATATCTTGGTTAAAAAAGGAAAAGAGAAGCTTGATTGTCTTCTATGCTTCCTGCAGTTTAGTGTCTTTATTATAGTCACACTGGCACTAGACATAGAATAATGTATAGTATTTCTCGTACATTTTATCCATAAAGCCAGGAACAGTATGTTGATGAATTTTTTTCAAACACCTCAGATGACCTGTGTCATTTGTTTCCTTCTGGATCCAAATTGACACATATTCTTACATCATTTGATTAGACTTCCATTGAAATATATATATATATATATATTTTGCTAAAATGAATAAATATAATTTAAACAAAATTCTTTGTGGAGAATGGGTCCAGGAGAAAACTGTAAAAAACATGATTTCTGCAAATATATATTTTAAATTGTAGTATAAATGCTACTGCATATGTAAAGATGTCTGAAGTGCATATTTCATTTAAAATGTGATTAGCTGAATCTCATTATTCTAGTTTAGTTGGAAAAGGAGTCTAGTCATAAATAATTAATTTTCTTCAGAGCCTACTTTTCTTGTGATCTACATTTCTTATCCACTGTTTTCTACATTCTATAAACGCTTATACATTTATTTAAATATTTTATGTATAATGTTTTGTTTATTTTCATCAATCTACTTTTACATGAAAAATAAATCAAGCTTTTTGACATTCATTCAAGAAGTAAAGGACTTAATGATATAAACCTAAGATGAACTATGTAATGTAGCCAATACATTTACAAAGAAACAATAATACATTTGAGGTGAAAGCAAATAAAGTCTTTGAGAACCAGGAGTCAAACGTATGCAGTGTAATTGGTGGGTCTGTCCTCCAGAGTGCTGAGCCATGGAATCCTGAATCAATAAAAAATAAAAACGATAAAAAGAAAAATACTGGCCGATTGGGGTGTGAGGTGAACTGAGTGAGGTAATTAGAACCAAAATCAACCCACATAGGAGAGATGACAACAACCACTGCTCCTGCAAAGCAATGCGAGTTTTCTTTGATAAATGAATCCATTTGGACACTTGAACTAAATGGTCAACTAACAATATTCAAACGCAGATTTGCTTTAGTACTATGAGTTATGATAGAAAAATATGGCTAATGTTTACATTTAAAACAGTCATTGCAGTAAAAACAATCCCATCAATTGGCTTCAAAATATGCCTTACTTGAGCACACTGATTGTTCTTACTCTTTTCTGGACTTCTTTTGGGAAGATTTTATTCATGGGTGGCTTAAAGCATGATGTCCACCGTCAGTTCAAACCATTTATCTTTCATGGCTGCTTTGACTGAGGTGGATCACAAGGTGCACAGCACAAAATACAAGGAAGGACATTTTTTGAGTGAAATTAATGACCATGTATCTTATAGTGTAATTACTTTTATTATAAATAGATCTTGTACCTATGTTTGCTCCAAATACTGAACTGTAATACCAAGACAAAGAAAATATTGAGAACATGCAGGTGAATCAATAAATTAATGCTAATTTCCATACTGCATTTTCCAGTTTATCATGTATATTTATGATATATTAACTTCAATCAGAGTTATGAAATTTCAAAACTATAAAGGGCATAGAACTTCAAAATATTTTCTACTTTTATTATTCTGTTATTTGGGCACATTAATAGAAAGTAAATATCTTTGCCAAATTCTTACAAGTAATTAATGAAGAAGACATGCTTTTTAGCACTTCGATGCAGTTTCCCAAAATTTACAGATTGTGTTACATTTCTCTGAATTAACTTTCTAAATAGGTATTTAAATGAGACATTTCTCATTTCCAGTGTTCAACTTTTTACAGTCACTAACAATTCCATGTAACAGGAAATTTTCCAGGATTTACATTATGGTACATTAAGGTATCAATGAAATAAGTATTTCAGAAATTTATTTTAACATTCTCTTCTATTGTTTTTGGAGAATGTATCAATTTAAAAATGGACCAGCTGAGTCACTAATGAAAAATGTATGAGTGCATTTGACATTTACTTATTAGAACTTCTAAATTAGTTATGTACTTGATATATATGTTGATGCTGTTAATACAACATTGAAAAGGGAGATTTAAAAATAAGATGATAGGGGCTGGGGATATAGCTCAGTGGAATAAGCGCTTGCCTAGCAAGCGGAAGGCCCTGAGTTCGATCCCCAGTACCGCAAAAAAAATAAAATAAAAATAAAAATAAAAAATAAAAACAAGATGATTCCATATAATACTAAGTGAAGTGAAGAAAATAAAATACTAATGAGTCAGAGTAAACCAGGTAATAGAATTCTAGATTCATCAGGCAAAACAGATCTTGTCACATACACAGTGATTTATCAGAAATTTAATTGATGCGATCATAATCAAATGGTTAAAATAAATAAGACTAAAGACCATGTAATAAATACAAAGAAAAATAACAAGGGTAAATATCAATAAAAGCAGTCTATGTGTAACAGATTTGAAAGATCATTTTGTATTCTCAATTTGAGACCATGCTAAACTTTGAAGATATCATTGTTTTTATTTTTTAAATAAGATTGAAACCATCCTTCATTTTGAGATTAAGGAAAAAATTTTTTTGGTATTTGAACCCCCAGACGAGAGCTTAACTCTAGTCAACATCTTCATTGCAGCTTTTTTGGGGGACTCATATTTTCAGACATATGCATCACATCAAATATGAAATATTGAAGTATGTTGTTTTAAATGAACATCTAATAACTTGGTGTGAAGTAAATAAAACCAAAGCATAGACTTTGGCTTGTGAAAATGTGATACATCTGTGAGAAATAACTAAAAAATAGCATGAATGACATGAAAACTGAGTAATTAGAATTTTGAAAACCATGACAAATAAAGCCAAAATTCCAGTTCGCAAGACTAATTGGAATATGTATTTGAAGGGTAACTTATGGTAAAACTCAGTGACTACTTGCAGGAATTTGGATTTGCAGGATTCTGCTAGTGAAAGGCCAGAAAAAAAATAAAAGACACATCTCTTATTTACTTTTGTCTCATTGCAGAGACAAAATAGCTGACAGCCAAAGTTAGGGAAAGGTTTATTTAGTTCACAGTGTTTGCAGGTTTTGGTCTATAATCAGCTGGCTCCAAGGCAGGGTGGCAGAGCAGAGGACCCAGAGCATAAGGGAGTAGCTACAGTAGAGACACTAGCACTAATGTTTTAAATATATTTTGATCCCTTGAAAATTTCAACAAGATTATATTTTAAAAACTTGATTTATGTTAGCAACCTGGAGATGAGGGAAAACTAAATCTTAATCTTAAACAAAATAGTGTCACCTCTATGTAAACAAGGCAGAGATTGTGTAAATGAGATTCTTGTTTTCTTTCCTTTTCTTGTTCTGAAATTTGAGAAGGCTGGTATGGGGACAGATTGTAGCCCACCTATACTTGGAAGTGTAGACATACAATGGGGAGTACAAGTACTTGGATATGGATTGCCTTTATTCTTCTATGGAAGGTTTCAACTCAATTGAAAGATCTTGTTAATTATTCACATGTAAATTCCAAAACTATGGTAATTCTGAGATATTTTCCATGAGATAAATCAATGGGAAGAAAAAATATGGTCATTAAAATAATACCACAGAGGTATGAATAAGAGATATAACTCAGTGAGAAAATAGACTTAGAAAAGACCTCACAAGAATAGCAATATTCAACAAGAAAGATGTTCACACGATCTTGTACCAGTGAAATAAGACCAAATACCAACTGTCATCAAAATGATCTCCCTTTCATCCATAGTTTTATGCATGTGAAAAAGTAAAGTTTTTTAGCTATGCACACAAATGCACAGATACACACACAGGCTTGACAGAGACACATGCAAACTCACATACACTCACATTAAAACAGAGGGAAGTTGTTATAAGAGGTTATAAGATCTTCCTCCTTTTCGAAGTTCATAGTCTAGTCACATTGACATCTTGTCCTCATTATCTCAATTCCCTGTCAATTTCTTCTAAACCTTAACTGAAGGAAAATATTTCCCAAGCTTATCCTAAGTATGTTGTTCTGGGTTGCCTTCAATTTATTGACCATTAAAGCAAGATAAAGATTAAAGTAAGAGAACCTATGTTCATTACTTCTCAACAGGCATCTCTCTTGACCCTCATTCAAATCACTGAACTTATACACAAAAACAAGGAAGACAAAAAAAGAGAAAGTCAGTGTTGGAAATCTAAAAGCCAATGTTCACCCAGGACTGTTGCAACATTGAGAATTAAAGGTACTAGGAGCCATACATAAACCCAGCACTAATAGGCTTCATAAAATATTTAGATCCAAGATTCATAAAGAAGTCACCTGCTTCCAAGCCAGCTGTGTAATCTGTGGTAGAGAACATGAAATGAAAATCCAAGAGTTCTTGGTCTAGAAGAAAGAAAAATATATTCTTACTGGCCTTAAAATGAGCTGGGCCTCATAGTGGCACATGTCTGTAATGGGGACTACTTAGAAGGCTGAGGCAGGAAGATCACAAGTTGTAGACCATATTAGGAAACTTGATGATAGACTGAAAATTAAAAAAAATAAAATAAAAAGCAGTAAAACAGGATGGATCTCAGTGCCTCTGAGTTTAATTGCCCATTACTTCAACAAAGAAGTTTTAGAATGTATCTGTCACTCTTCTAATATTGTTACAGGGCTCTCCTACTTGCGAGGTTATGTGATTCTGTCATCCTCAGTAAAACTAAAATCTTTATTAATGCAAATGTTAACATACATTTTTACACTGTGCAATTCCAGTTTCATATGTTTTTCTGAGTTCAAATTACCATAAAAGTAACTCAAACTTTGTGACTTAGCCAACAGCAATGTTTCCATAGTGCTGGAAGCTGAAAGACTGAGATTGGGGAACCACCAATGTCAGATTCTGCTGAGGGACCTAACTATCCTTTGGAGAGACACCCTCTAATTGTGCCCTCATATAGACAGAAAGGGGAAGACAGAGACAGTCTCCTATTTTTCAGATAATAGTCTCTTCACATTACGCACCTGCTCCCATTACTACATTTGCACTTCATTACCTACTAACAACCCTTTCTTCTGATACACATTGATTGGGAGGTAGGACTTTACCAGAGCAGTTCTGACGTGTTACATTTAAGTTTTCAGTTAAGTTCACAACACGTGGTCATACACAGACACATAGCCTGAATTCAAGATTGGCCTAACTGCACACCTATCATGAGTGGATGTGTTTGTGCTTACTACAATAGAGAAGACCATGTGTAAAAATCATCAACTATTCTTTGCTTTGACCACTTATTGGAATAGGCACAGCTACCAGAATCCTCTGTCTTTGGGTTACCACTGAGTAAGTTGGGACTGAAAAAAGGAATTATGTGCTCTTTCGTATTTATCTCTCCTCCTATATCAAAATTTCTGGCACAAGTAACAATAATGAACAGAAAGAAGATGAGAAAGAAAAGATATGATAAAATTTCTCATTCACTGAGTATCTAAGAATATTCTTGTCTTTTTTCTGTGCAAAGAAATCTAGTACAAGGGGATGAGTAAACCTCTCTGAGCTGTGCACACCTCTACTTAATCTTAGAAGGCAATATATAACCAAGAATCCTTTTCTGATTCTAGGACTCTAATTAGTCTCCTTTTTCATAGAATATTTACTTTAAAATATGTATTAATTTCCATTTCTTGAATGACTAATTATGTTGAACATGTCTTCATATATTTACTCACCATTAGTATTTCTTAATTTGAGAAGTGTGTGTTCATCTCAGATGCCCATTTTTGAACTGGGTCTTTAAATTTGGGGGGACTAATTTTTTAAAATTCTTTATATGTTCTAGATAAGAGGCCTTTGTCTGAAGGGTAGTTGGGTAAAATTTTTTCCCAATTCATGGGTTTTCTTTGTATTCTGTTGGTGATTTCTTTTGATGTGCAGGAAATTTTCAATACAGTGAGATCCCTGTTGATTCTTTGAAGTATTACCTGTCCAGTTTTTTGTTGTTGTTGTTCATGAATTCTCTGCCTATCCCTATGTCATTGAGAGTTTTACCTACTTTCTCTTCCAGTATATTTAGTGTTTCTGTTCTTATATTTAGAACTGTGATTCATTTTGACTTTAGTGCATGGTGACAGACATGGGTCGAGTTTTAGTCTTTGGCATATGGAAAGCAAGTTTTTCCAGCACCATTTTTTAAAGAAGCTATCTCTCTTCCAGTGAAAATGTTTGGTCCCTTTGCCAAAAATAAGGTGGCTGAAGGTGTCTGTAGCTTTTTCTGCATTTTCTAATCTGTTCCATTGATCTTGAGGTCTGTTTTCTGGCAAGTACCATACTGATTTTATCACAGTAGCTTTGTAGTATAATTTCAAGTCAAGGATTGCGATGCTTCCTGCTTTTCTTTTCTTTCCCAGGATTGCTTTTGCTTTTCTAGGCCTCTTCTGGTTCCAGATGAATTTTAAGAATGTTTTATCTAGATATGTGAGGTATACTAATGAAATGTTAATGGGAATTGCATTTAATCTGTATAACAATTTTGGAAGTATGTCTATTTTCACAATGTTGGTTCTTCGTATCCATGAGCAAGGAATATCTTTCCATTTTCTGAACTGTTTTTCATCCTCTTTTTTCAGAGTACTTTTTTACTCTATAGATCTTTCACTTTTGTTAGATTGATTCCTAAATATTTCATTTTTTTAGATACTATTAGGAAAGATGTGGTTTCACTGATTTCTCTCTCAGTCTGCTTCTCATTGTGTACAGGAATGCTATTGATTTTTGAGTGTTGACTTTGTATCCAGCTATGTTACTGAATTTGGTTATTATATCTATAAGCCTTTTGGTGGAGTTTTTGGGGTCTTCTATGTAGAGTATCATGTCATCTGCAGATAATGATAATTTAACTTCTTTTCCTATCCTTATTCCTCTTATTTCTGTCCCCTGTCTAATTGCTCTGACTAATATTTCCAGAACTATATCAAATAGGAGTGGTGACAGTGGACATCTTTGTCTTGTTCCTGAATTGAAACTGAAAGCTTTCAGTTTTTAACCATTTAGAAAGACATTAGCTGTTTTTTTTTTTTGTTTTTTTTTTTGCTGTACTGGGGATTAAACTCAGGACCCTGCGCTTGCTAGGCAGGCGCTTATTCCACTGAGCTATATCCCCAGCTCCTAGCTGTTGTTTTGTCATAGATGGCTTTTATCAGATTGAGGTAAAGTCCATCTATGTTAATTTTCTGTAAGGCTTTTATTGTGAATAAGGTTTGGACTTTATCAAAAGCTTTATCTGCATTAATTGAGATGATCATGGGATTTTTGTCTTTGGCTCTGTTGATATTGTGTATTACATTAATTGATTTGTGTATATTAAACCAACCCTGCATTCTTGGGATGAATCCCTCTTGGTCATGGTGTATAATCTTCTGGATGATTTGTTGTATTCTGTTTACTAGTATTTTATTGAAAATTTTTACATCTATGTTCATTAGGGAGATTGGCCTTTAGTTCTCCTTTTTGATTGAGTTTGGTATCAAAATAATACTTGCCTCTAGGAATGAATTGGGGAGAATTAATTCCTTTTCAATTTTCTTAAATAGTTTGAAAAGTACTAGCATTAAATCTTCACTAAATTTCTTGTAGAATTCCACTGTGAATCCATCAGGACCTGAGATTTTCTTCATTGGAGTTTTGTTTTTATTACCTTTTTAATTTCACTTACTGATACAGGGTTATGTGAGCAATTTATGTGATGACAACAATTTGCAGTATAACAACCATTGGTGCACTCCTACAATCCTGTCTAATGAAACTACGTATTGTCTCTAATGTTCTGTTAAATTATTATTTTCTTATTCCCTTCAATGATTTCATCAATCATATTCTTACATCTGGTAATCTGAGCAACTATGTTGAAGATAACAATATGTAATATACTAACCACTGTTAATCTCTATCATTTAGTTTGAATCTCCATACCATTTTCAATGTCCTTGCTTTATTTTGTTTGTATTTTACTATTGTTATTTTTTGCACTATTTTCTTTAAAATTCAAAAACAGGTAATAAAAAACTGATAAAAGAACTGTACAACTGTAAGTTTTTTTCTTCTGCTTTAAAATGTTTTTTTAATGCCTCTTTAAGATTTACAACTAGACATTGCTTTCTCAAGAATGTAAGAGTCATCCCTTTGAAATCTAGGCATTAAAAGAAACAGCCATGTAAGAGGATGAAGCCTAACTTTTGTGAGTTACTTCAACTTTTAAAACTGTTGTATTAAGATAGGAAAAAAATGTGCTTTTCCTCTTGGTGAAACAAATATGTTAATTGCTTTACAAAACTGTCCCCGTCTAGCTTTAAAAATCTCTTCTTCCTTTTTCTTTTTGCAGAATTAATTTCAGAATGTACGCTGGTCTCTGTCTCGTATGGTAATTTTAAAGGTCTATATTGACTGATTAACTTTGGTACAAATTCTACTTTGACATGCTTACTTATTTACATCTACTTGCTGAATTTTTGTGAAAGGCACATTCACTCAGATTCCAGGGCTTGTGAATACAATATATCAATAAGCAGGCTGCAAGGGCTGCTGGATGTGCATATCACACGTATCTCTGCTAATCACAGACTCCATGTCCCATCAGTTTTTGTCTCATAAAAAGGAATCTCTGAGGTGAAATAATTACTATTTTCAGGATGGTTAGTGGATAACATTTACCCACTTTGTAGACAATATGTTCTTACATATGCCTAATATATTAGGTCCTGAGTAACTGTACAGTTCAAATTCTCAGGAAGTGTTTACAGAGCTTATCAATCAAAACAGGAAGGACCAGACACCATAGATCATTATAATGGTCAGCTTTGTAGTCACTGATGATTTGGGGAGTTAGGGTGCAATCTCAACTCCTTGGCTTTAGGATCCATTCCAGACATTAGTGGAGCAAGCTTGAAGGAGTGGATGGCTGTGTCTTATAGTCATGGCTTTAGGTCCCTAGCCCTTCCCCCTGCTCTCATTTCCAGCTGCCAAGAACTATGTCTTTACCCCTCTGTGCACTTTTACTATGATGTCTCCTTCTTGGAACCAGCTATTCATGGTTTTGGACCATGGAAAACTAAACCCATCCTCCTTCCTTTTGTGGGAGTTGACTATTTTTATGAGATATTAAAAAAAAAACTACAGGGCTGTTGCTATTTTTGCAGGTGTTTGGGCTTATGTTTTAAAACTATGAATACATGAATAAATCACACAATCTATTTCTATTTTTACAGAATACTCCAGAACTGCCCATTTAAAATAAAATTTTCTATAGAATCAATGGGCACAGTGATGGAATATTTACATCAGGACAATTTTCTTAGGTACTGAGAGTTCAAGAACTAATCCTTTTTTATTTTGAAGATAATAAAATAAGATACAGAATTTAAAAAATAAGATGATAGAAATTAATAATGGTTATTATACTGTATATTGTTATTTTCAAAGTAGTTGCTCAGATTAGCAGGTATAAGCATATAAGATTAATCAAACAATGTAAACACTAGCTGTTCCTTTCAGTAAACTAATAGAAATTAGTAGTACAATTGTCTTAGCTTTGATATATATATATATATATATATATATATATATATATATATATGTGCTTCCCTTCTTTTCTCCTTTCCCCTATCCCAGTTGTTCTTTTCCTTTGAGTAGTTTCTTTCTCTTTCACAGTATCTCTTGTACCTTTTGGATATTATTTACTCTTTTTTCTTAAACTAGGGAGACCATATGATTATATATATGAGTCTGATTTATTTCACTTATGAGTATGGTCTCTAATTGCATCTATTTATGTATAAAAGCCTTGAGTTTATTTTCTTTATAGCTGAGAAATACTCCATTGTATAAGAATACCACATCACTGTTATCCATTCTTCTGTTGATGGGCATTTGGGTTGATTCCAAGATTAAACTATAACAAATTGTGCTCCTATAAACCAACCAGAACTAGTCTTTTTCTTGTCTGATTAACTGAGAGTTGATATTTTAAAATGGCAATTCAGCTTTAAATCAGCTGAGAACAGAATGTCTCAAAGCTTTTCTCTCCCTCTTAAATACATGCACACGAAGTAAACATTGGCAATGCTCAAGGGAATGTTTTAAAGAGATATGATATCCTGTTTCATTAAAGAGTTTTTGTTTATCTAACAATATTAAGTGAAAATTTATAAGGAGTACGGAATTAGAATGTGTTCATGGCAAGTACACTTTAATGTAAGGATAGAAAGTAGTATACAATGAACACATAGACATATGCATTAGAGTTAGTCGGTAAAAAAAATGTTTGCATGGAATTTTAATGAGACTACTTTGAGAAAATATGTACAACAATTTCATTGGACATTCTTTTCTTGAGATATATCACTGGCTATTTAAACACCCTTAAAAATAGAAGATTGATAGTTATTTCCCTTAACATATAAATTATGTCTCAGGTAGGTTGAAGGATCATGATGAGACAATGATTATGATCAGAACTTGACTAAAGCATCCATATTTTTAAATTTTCTATGAACTTCCCCTTGACTAAATTATATGTGCTTATTTGCTTACTATAAACTATTTTGATAATGCTAAGTATACCTGTATTCCTATACAATAAACTAAACAAAATCTGTCAATGAACACTAAATATCTAAAGGAATTGTTCCAAACCATAAAGTACTTCATGATGTTAACTATTCATTCTATAGTAAAAATATTATAAATTTACAGTTCTTAGAGTAGTCTATAGAATTTTTTTTTAAAAATACACTAGACAAGGTAAATAAACAGAAAATACTATATGATACATCTATTCTTCATTCAATAGATAAACTTTAGTAATGGACCATTTTTTCTTTACTGCTGTAGATGACATACACAAGCATGTTATACTAATTTTGAGTCAAGCATTAATCATTCTGCATCGCTTTTGTGTACTTTCTCCACCACTTGTTTTACTGCTGCAGATTATTTGTAAACTATATGACATATGGGGAATTTATGACTTTTATTACAATATTTTACCTCACAATAATTGATGCACAACCTTAGGTGGAATTATATTCTTTATTTCCAAAGGTGAGCAGAGTTGATTTTGCCAAGTTCAAAGAAAAAGAGTTAGTTCTGAAGACAAAAATCACAAAATATTTATCAAACAGATGGGAAAATTTTTAAGTGAGTAAAGGAGGTAAAATATACTTTTAGATTCAGTAATTACATAGAAATTAAGAATTAGACATCACTTTTTAAAAGAAAAGATGTGCTCTAAAGAAAGATGATTTTGCCCTTATATTAATGCATGAAAGACAAATTAAATTTGTGAGGATAAAGTAAATTTTGTCCAAAACATTTCTGAGGAAATGATGTACAGTTGAAAGATGATTCTAAGTGCAAAGAAATATTACTCAAAAGCCATTGTAATTTTGACATTTTAACCTTTAAAATGATAGAATAATTACTATAATCCACTAAATGCATAAATAGTATGTGTTTAATGTTAATAATTAATCTACTTTCAAAAGAAATAACCTACCTCTGCATAGATACCACAACAGTAGTTTGATTTTCAATTAAGAAAATGATGCACATTCAAATTTATCCTAGTCTCAGATTTCCGTGGTAAAATGTGTTAGTATTTTGCATACCCACTTTACATACTTTCTGCTTCCATAAGGATAGTGCTTAGACTTTATTTACACTGAAACATATATCAAATTCCAACGTAATTGCTCTGAGGTAAGGCATCCTTGCAAATACGTCAACCAACAATGACTCCATGTACCATAAACTTCAACAGTTATTACCATCATGAATGTGTCAGTTCATTCACCACTCACAGTCTCAAAACATATCCTGGCATGCTATATCATTTCCATACTTCTACATGTAGACACTTAGTGAGCTGAAGGGTCAAAACACTTGATTTTCAAAATGAATCTTAAGTACTTGTTAAATGACATCTCAATAATGCATGTAATTTAAGTACAAACATTTATTCTCTTGGACCTTGTGATTAAGTAATAATTAGTTAAGAAAATCTAGCTTCATGAAGAAAGTGGACTCTGCCTCTCAGTTTGTAGACAAAAAGAAAAATTCAATAGTTAATTAAGAAATAGAAACCATAGCACTGTGTGATTAATTACTATGGGTAGAAATAGAGAAGACCTGTGTAGTTTAAAATTTTTGACTTCAATAATTGCCTGAATAAGAATTTTATTCCCTAAGAAAGACAAAATAATAAAAATAGATGTGTTTTGAAAAAAGAAAAAAGTGGGTTCAGTACACAGCATTAAGAATGATTTGCACGTTCAATTTTTCACTCAAAAATACTGGGGTTTTTTTATCTTAAAGAAAATAGCACAGGGGCTGGGGATATAGCTCAGTGGAATAAGCACTTGCCTAGCAAGCACAGGGTCCTGAGTTCGATCCCCAGTACCGCAAAAAAAAAAAAAAAGAAAGAAAGAAAAAAAAGAAATAGTACAAAAAAGAACAATAGTGAAATACAAACAAAACAAAGCAAGGACATCAAAAATGATATAAGGTTTCAAACCAAATGATAGGGATTAACAGCGGCTGTTACATTAAATATTGCTATGTTCAATGAAGTTGCTCAGATTATCAGATGTGAGAATAGAAGATTGATCAAACCATTAAAGGGAATAATAATAAAATAATAACAGCTATCTTTTATTCAGACATTACTGTAGCAAGTAAATCAGTTATCATTATTGGTCAGAGAATCCAAGATAGGATTCTGGAATTTTTACTGTTGTACTATATGTGTGTGTAAATTGGCTAGTGTGTGTTTGTGTGCGTGCGTGCGTGTGTGTGTGTGTGTGTGTGTGTGTGTGGTATTGGGAATTGAACCTAGGGATTTCAAGTGAGCTACATTTTCAGTTTTTATTTTATGGTTTTTTAAATTTTATTTTGAGACAAATACATTTCATATGTGGGATGACTTTAGAGTGGACAAAAGAAATTCAGATGTATTCTGATTGGAAGTGTTGGCAGTTGTGGAAAGGAATGCCACATGCATGAGATCAAAGGGAGGCTGTATACTCAGAGCTTACTGTAGTCACCCTCAGCTTCTTTTCTCAAAGACTCAGTGTTACGCGCGGAATTAAAAATGCTGCCCAGCAGAAAGAACAAAGGCATCAGCTATGTGTTCATTATCAAATGGACAGGGGATCCAGCCGAAGCAGTTCAGAATTGTAATGCTATGGACTTGTTGTGGGACCATACGTTGCTGGCTTTTTTGTTCATCAAAAGTAACAGCAGGGGCCAGGGATATAGCTCAGTGGCATAAGCGCCGGCATGGCAAGAGCAAGGTCCTAAATTAAATCCCTGGTATGGCAAAAAAAAATAAATAAATAAAAGAGCAACAACAACAGCAAATGGCGACCTGGTTTTACTAACCAAGCTCTTTCTCTTCTAAACCGTCGCAGAGACTGGGTTAACTCTCTAGACTTTTACTACACAGATTAGGGATTACAATTCTACCATCACATGCAATCTTGTCATTCATTCTTCATTCCTTATTTAGTTAGTGACTCGGTTTCCTCTTTCTATTACACTCCAAATCAGCACATCCTCCTTTATGGTTTTTCATTTTCTTTCCTTTATCGAGATGTTTTCCAAACCCCCATCACAAAATTTTGATAATTTATTGCTACCTCACCTCATATCCCTCCATGAGGCTATCTTCTTGCATTTTTTTCTTTTAATGAAGAACACACTGTGTGTGCTATAAGGAGAGCTCATGAATATGTCATCACCTGCCTGGCAACTGACTTTTCATTCTAACCTATACATTGCGTGCATTATTGGTACTAAGTAAACAATAGGTATGAAATTAGTAGTGTCTACATAGGCATAAAATCCCTGTGTTTTACTGAAACATTCATAACATTGATGTTCACATTCGTTTATCTGTTTGTCAACAAGAACAGAACACTAGGTCCAAGGACATGCTTTCTATAATTAAAATTTATAGAGTTCATTGGAAAAAATCATAATTAAAAAGGTACTTGACTAAATACTATGGGATAGTATTTAGTCACTTTTCTCACGTACACATTGTCTTGCTCTTAAGAAAAATAATGGTTCAGAAGATACATGATAAAATGTTTCATAATGAGTTTATTCATCATGTTTTGTCCAAGGGAAGTTTAGCACCTATAGAAATAGCATATCATTTGTCAAACATTTTAAACAATATCTCATTTGATCAACTTTCTTCAACAGAAGGCAAGCATCAATGGGCAGGTTTGTAAATGCAGTAACTGAGGAGCAGAAGATTACCTAGTTGTCATGCTAGGTGCCCAGGGAGAACCACTAGTTCCTTCTAACGGCAAGGACTGTGTGCTTTATCTTTTCTGCCACAGTGTGCCTCAACAGAACACTGGATATTTTTGGATATTAAAGTTTTATCCTCCTATTCTTCCATTTCTTCCATAAAGATCTAGAAATGAATATCTGTAAGCATGTATTATTTTTTACTATCTTGAAAAGCATGTCTCGAATATTCTCATATTCATTTCTCATGCACTACACCAATGCAAAGCAATAAATTTCACTTGAGATCTCTTGAATTGGCTTCAAAATGTAGTAGCTTTTAATTAATCTCCTTTTTACTAGTTTTTTCTGCTTTATTATCCCCATTAACTTTAAATAACATGCCCCAGGCCATCAATTTTTATGCTTTTGTTTTGTTTAAGAGCCTGAATAAATTTAATTACTGAAGGCTTTCCCATGGGTCTATAGCTTGGTGGAAACTTTTCTGTCTTCATTTTTTCTTTTCCCACAGATCATATTAAAGATTGTAATATCTAGAAAATAAGCCTTATTCTTATGTTACCCACCACAGAATATGTAAAAACAGATGTCTTATCTTCTCATTAATTATATAGACGGAAATAGTAACATGTAAGTCATTCTCAATAATAGCCACAAAATTTATTCATTTTATTTATAAAATTATTTATATGAATATGTTCTGTTGATTTTAATTCATCATAAGTGAAGAAAACTACATTATTTTCTTAAATACACAAATACATACATATTTTATTATTTCTCTTAAACATATACAAAATAGAATAAAACAAGAGAGTCAGAAACACAGAGATCAGTGCAGAACATGACTTCTATTCACAACAGTAACTCATAGTCATTTGCATAACCTCAATATAAACGGAAATTATTACACGCAAGTAGTTGTATAGCATATTGTATACCATATCATAGTGATAAAGGCATATCCATTTTATAGCAGCACAACTCATAATAGCTAATGCTTCAGAATGGCCTGTATGTGTATAAAGAGATAAAGAAAGACAATGTGGTATTTATATTACTCTCAGAGATTTATTTGAGTGATTTGTAGGAAAATATATACACCCTGAGACCATCATGTTAAGTGAAATAAATGGACACAGTACCTTAAATATTGGATAACATTTTACATTTGAAGCAAAGTATATTTTTTAAATTAAAGAAAGACATTAGGAAAGAGTGAGATAGATCTTTTTTAAAGGGAAAGGGATACAGAGACAGAGATAGGGGGATGGTGGCGGTAAAGGGGAATAAAACATACTAACATGTTAAGCACATGTGCGTGATCCTTAAAATGAACATAAACATGTACTGCAAACATGTGTTAATAAAAAACCTGGAAAAAGTACATTTCCTTCTTTTGTATCATTTAATGAAACATTCCCTATGATAAAATTGATGCCTTTAAACTATAAATCAATCATAGGAAAATGAAAAATATGCTAGTGTACAATCTAAACAAATAAAAACAAAATAAGCACCTTTAAGAGATGAAACCATGAAACAGTGTATTAAGATGCCCCTTTCTCTGGTCACAGTCTTCTATTATTTAATTCCTCCTATTAAATTTGCCCAGTGCAGTTCCACTACATAAAGATATCCAGTCGCTGAACATATTTTCAATTATTTTCTAACACCGCTGTTTTCTTTCTTTATTCAGTGGAGAGAGGGCATAAGTAGATACAGTTCTTCACATAACGTGTGCATTTATTTATCTGATTTTAATCATATATAGGGGCTGGGGATATAGCTCAGTGGAATAAGCGCCTGCCTAGCAAGCGCAGGGTCCTGAGTTTGATCCCCAGTACCGCCAAAAAACTAAAAAAAAAAATATATGATTTTAATCATATCTGCCTGGGGAAAGGCCAGTCCTATGCCAAGCCAAAAATGCTGTATAGTATTTGCAATTCACAAAACTTACACTGCAGAGAAATGTACACAGATCCTCCAAACATTGTTAATGAAAAGCCCAACCTCCAAAAGCTGTAGCAATCAATAAAATTGCACGGAGAAGTTTTTCTAATGTCAGCACTTTTTTCGAACTGCAACCCTATGAATCCGTGTGAATTCTACTTAGATGACGTCAGTTCTTTCTTTCCCAATAGTAGGATCTGTGTGAAAAGAATGCGTCTCTCTTCATTCATTTTCATCATTCCTCGTTCCTGCATTTAGAATGAGTGGCCTGTAACTCCTTATTTCTGTATTTAGTAGTTAAATCACAGTCACTATGTTTTGGATGTTTTCACACTTTAATTCTCTTCTTAAGTTCTCACTCTGCCAGAACACATACTAAAAGTTTATCTTCCTTTGATTTTGTGAAACTACAATGCCTTGGTTTGCAGTAGGTATGGCTTCAGCCATTTCTTTCATATGGGTTCCCTCTGTAAATCTTCGAACAGTTCTTTCAAAGGCCTTTTATCAGCTAATTATGAGCCATGTTGGTCATTTTTGTCTTAATTACCATTCTAACATCACATCCTCCAAACTGAAATGAGGGAAGAGAGAGCAGAGGAGAGAGAAGGGGAGGGGAGGAAGAGGAGGGCACAAAGGGGAGGATAAGAATGAGGATGAAGCGAAGGGGGCGGGAGAAGGCCACGTGGTAGAGAAGCCGCTGTGACACCCTCCCTGAAGGTGTCAGGCTCTTTATTTCAAATTTTCATGCCAGATTCTTCAGAAGTATTCTTCCATCTCACGCTGACATTTCCTCACTGGGACATCTAAAATAATTGCTAAATTCTGTTCCACTTACAATTCATTTTTACTAGTCAGTGACATCGCTATTCTGACTAAGTAGTCTTGTCTTTCCATCATTTTCTTCTGAAATTTTCTCCTTCCCTCCAGTTTTGCTCTCTTGAAAGTTTGTTCTACTCCCATCCATATTGTAAGTTCCAGCTATCATGTTCTTTTAGTATTTTTAGCATTCAGTCATCATTTTCATTTATAGAAGTTTTCAGTAGAGTGAGAACTACTTAAGAAATAAACAGTATGAGTAATGTCAACTAAGTTGTGTTCTGCTCAAATTTATGTATTAGTGTTCTAACACGCAGTTCCTTAGAGTGTTTTTGTTCTTGAAAAACAGTTCTTTGTACATGTAATTTATTATGAGATTATGTAAGAGTAGAACTGGCCCCTAATCAAACCCGACCAGTGTGCTTGTTTAAAATAGTACTTTGGACACAGGTATATAAACTGGGAGACCATCTTGTGCAGCAGAAGTTGGGGTGGTGTAACAGTAACAAACAATCACCAAAGATTGTTAGCAAATCATCAGAAGAAAAGTGAAAAGCATGAAAAAAGTTTCTTTCACAGGCATTAGAATGAAAGGACTCTTTTAGGGCTGGGGATGTAGCTCATCAGCACAGGGCCTGTCTGGTAAGCACAAGGCCCTGAGATCAATTCCCAGTGTCAAATAAGAAAATAGTAAAAAAAAAAAAAAAAAAAAAAAGACCAAAAAGATTCTTTCAGTACCATGATCTTTGACTTCTAGACTTTGAAATTTTGATCCATTATACTTCTATTGTTCTAAGCCACCGAGTTGCAGCCATGACAAAGTAGATACAAAGCTTGTGCATTATTGAGACCTCACGTCATAGGTATTCTCATTTACCATCACTTAATTTACTACTCCAGGCCTCTTTATTGCCACTTTTACCTGTTTATTACAATTATT
Organism: Dinomys branickii; assembly: GCA_004027595.1. Lineage (NCBI taxonomy): Eukaryota > Metazoa > Chordata > Mammalia > Rodentia > Dinomyidae > Dinomys > Dinomys branickii. The sequence continues at coordinate 9,707 of PVLD010018068.1, read as the reverse complement.
TCCAGAAGGCAGCTGCTATGTATTTGATATCAAATGGCATAATGTAAATACGGTCCACTGGAGAGTTCTTAAAACTTGTGGGGTGGGAGTTTGAAAAAATGAACCAAGACATTTAAGTGTTGATGGGCTCTCTTGGGAAGTTTCAAATTGGGAGAGCTGGATAAATACGAAGGCCAAGAGACTTGAGAGGTCTACAGCCAGTAACGAAGGCTGCAATGGTCTTATTAGGTTTTGTCTCAGACTGAGTCCACATCATTTTCCTTTTAGAGAGAAGCTATCAACCCTCCCACTACACACTTGGGACCATTAATAATGAGTGGGGACTAGATTAAGAAACATCTTGCTGACGATGAAGCACACTTCTGGGTATGTCTACGGGGGTGTTTACCTGGATGATGGGCATGGAAATCAGTAAACCAAGGCAAAGACTCATGCTGAGAAGGTGGGTGGCACCAAGCAACAGGCTTGTGTCCCAGATGGAATGAATGGGAAAAAGGAGGAAGGGATCTATGTTTGAAACAAGTTCTGTCTCACCTGAGCACATGCAGGTCTTGCTGCTGCTGTCGCTGCTGTTGCTCTTGCCGTTGCCTGTGGGCATCACATTCCAGTTTCCCAACTTCTCGATGCAGACTCGTCGTAGTAACTCTTCAAGGAGCTTCCAGGCCTTCAGTTTTGTGCTAATGCTGCATTTCTTCCATGGTACTGGGGGTTGAACCCATTTCCTTTTCACAGTCCTTCATCCCTGACTCTTTAAACTTTTAAAACAGATCTCGCTGTCATTATGTTGCCCACACTGGCCTTGAACTTGCAAAACTTTCAGAGTGCTTGTCTGCCATTTATATCTATGTGTCCCGCAAGAGTCTGATACTCTTCCAGGAGGAACCTGTAGAAAGGGATTGGATCATGGGGACACATAGCCCATGTATTTGTGAGGTGGGGTCTGGTAAAAAAAAAAAAAAAGGCAGTGATTGAGGGCATGACGTCAAAAGATTTTCTTCCCTCCGAGCAAGCCCACTGGTTTTTTCTGCTTTGTGGCAGTGCTGTTACAAGCAAAATTGTTCCACAAGGGGTATTGTGCTATGCCATTCTGCCTTGGTGCAGGCTACAGACCAAAATCTCTATTGAAATTTCTATCAAATATGACCCAGAGTAATCCTCTCCTTCTTGAAACTGCAGCTGTCAGAAATTGCATCCTAATGAAAAGGAAAGTAACTAAAACATCTGGGATTATGATAATATTTCATCATATTAGGTTTGATACTGAATCTTTGATCCTTCTTTTTCTGTATCTTCTAGCTTTTTAGTCTAGGCAGCTAATGGATCCTTTGCCTCTCCTATATGCAGGAGGCCATTGCAGACTGTCTCAACTCTGATTTTGTAATTCTATCTGTGATCTTGTAGGTCTATTAGTGATGAATTTCTCTAATTCCATTAATGGCTCCTGGAATTGATTCTAATGTGTTAAGACCTAATGTTGCAATAATCTCTCCTTCTGCTAATATAGAGAGTACCAATAGCCTGTATGTCAAACTGTTTTCAAAAGTATGTAACACAGATCCATTGGACACTTCTAATTCACCACTTGTGGGATCCAAGAAATTTAGTAACTATGTACAATAATTTTGAACATTTTTAGAAAACTGAAACATATAATGGTATTTTCTAGATTCTATTGACATCATTTAGCAAAGTAATACAATGATAAGCTCAAAGATTTAATTTCCTTGTTCCAGCCATGCCTAGCCTAAATGCTTCCAAGTGAGTGCTCAAGGGGTACCTTCTTTCCTGTAGCTGTAGGTCTGAATTTGCTGTAAACCAAGAACAGCTTTCATCATATGATTGCTTGAATTACAGAGGAAGCTTAACTTTCATCCTAGAAGGGATCTGCAGTTAAAGTAACAGCATGTATCAAAAGAGAACAGGACTCCTTAAATTAAGGACAATGCTTATTAGGCTATGGCTATTCAATCCTACTAAATTCTCCTAAATTTTCTTTGCTAGAAGAACTGGTCTTGTCACACTTGATCAGAGGGGCTGTACCCCCAAACCTGTCTATTAACTGCTCTTCACCTGCCTGAAAGAACTAATTCCACATTGCATATGAAGACAATAATGACCTTTCTAATGGAAATTACAAGCAAGATAATGTTGATGTTCCTCCAGAAGAGCTGTCACCAGTCACTTTGCTAGTAGATCTATTATCAGGCTCAAATCTGAGAGGACTTTTAGAAGTGAGCTACAACTAATGAAGAGGTACATACATTCCCAAAGAAATTCCAGAATTTCTAAATTCTCCCAAACAGAGGTCTCAAAGAACAGATATGGAATAGTTTTGAAGGGTCTGTAATGACGGGAAAAGGAGTATAAACCTGAGGCAGACTTAATTTCTTGGTCTGATTTGTTAATACATGTATGAAAAGATGGCATGTTTTGAGTGAGCTGAAGAAGTCTTTATTTGAAAGGCTCAGAGAAATATCAATACAGCAGTGGATTTTCCAGGTAAATTCTACACCTGCACGTAAGGTGTACCCTTCACTAACCCTTTAAGGAATAGATTTGTGACAGGGGCACCAATATTCTTGAAAACCTTCTTCATTGCTCTTCTTTACGTGTCACACTGAATAGTGGGGACCATAATTATTGTTGGGAAATGTGATGGGTATAATTGGATGTTGGAGTAGCAGAGGCCAAGTGGCAATGCTTAGATGCCAAAGACGAAGTGGGAATTTCACTAATAGACAGTAGAGCCAAAACAATGATGAAAACGGTCTGTAGCCTACAGCCTATGTGTACGTTGTTGGCTAATCATAGTGTTCCCAGAAGGGAAATGGGTAGAAACTTTATGGCAGTCTCACTGACTTTACATGTATTAGTAAACTTTTAAATTTCTGAGCCATGATCCTTGACACAGACTACTTAGGTGAAAATATGTTTAACGTAGCTCAAAGTTTCAGAAGATTCAGTACATGCTTGGCTGCTTATGAGGCAGAACATCATGGCAGAGGGTGTGGCACCATGAAGTTACATAGTTCATGGCAGCCCGAAAGCAGAAAGGAATGGTGCTAGAAAGAAACAGGAACGAGACAGGGATGCCCACTGTCACCACTTCTATTCACCATATTTCTGGAAATATTAGCCATAGCAATTAGATAAGAAAGAGAAATAAGAGGAATAAGGATAGGAAAAGAAGTGAAATTGTCATTATTTGCTAATGACATGAACCTCTACATAGAAGACCCCAAAAACTCCACCAAAAAGCTCTGAGATTTAATAACCAAATTTAGTAACATAGCTGGATAAAAAGACAACACTCAAAAATCAATAGCATTCCTGTGCACAAATGACAAGCAGATTGAGCAAGAAATCAGTAAAACTACACCTTTTGTAATAGCATCTATAAAAATAAAATGCTTAGGAATCTATCTAACAAAAGAAGTAAAAGATATACAGTAAAAATTACAGTACTCTGAAAAAGACATCAAAGAGTATTACAGCAAATGGCAAGATATTCCTTGTTCATGGATAGGAAGAACCAACATTGTGAAAATGGCCATATTCCCAAAATTGTTGTATACATTCAATGCAATCCCTATTAAAATTCCACTAGTATACCTCAGAGATCTAGAGAAAGCATTCCTAAAATTCATCTGGAAACAGTAGAGGCTCAGAAAAGCAAAAGCAATCCCAGGAAACAAAGGAATGGTAGGAGACATCACAATCCCTGACTTGAAATTATACTACAAAGCTAGTATGATAAAAGCAGCATGATACTGAAATAAAAAACAGACCTGAAGATTTCTGGAACAGGTTAAAAGATGTAGAAACAGCTACAAATACACTCAGTCACCTTATTTTTGATAAAGGGGCCAAACACGTTCACTGGAAGAAAGAGAGCCTCTTTAACAAATGGTGCTGGAAAAACTGGATTTCCACATGCCAAAGAGTAAAAGTACACCCATGTCTATCATCATGCACTAAACTAAAGTAAAAATGGATCAAACATTTAATTATCAAAAGAGAAACACTAAATCTACTGGAAGAGAAAATAGGTAAAACTCTCAAAGACCTTAGGGTAGGCAGAGAGTTCATGAACAAAAACCAGTCTGCACGGGAAATACTTCACAGAATCAACAACTGGGATCTCATCTTATTGAAAAGCATCTGGACATCAAAAGAAATCACTAATGGAGTGAAGAGAAAAACCACAAATTGGGAAAAGATATTATCCAACTTCCCCTCAGACAAAGGACTCCTATCTAGAACATACAAAGAATTAGAAACAGTCAGGACCCCAAAATTCAAAGACCTAATCCAAAAATGGGCATCTGAGATGAACACACACTTCTCACATGAGGAAATGCTAATGGTGAAAAAATATATGAAAATATACAAACAAACGTTCGTCATTAGTCATCCAAGAAATGCAAAACAACACTGACTTTTCATCTCATCCCACAAAGAATGGCTATCAACAAGAAATCAACTAACGACAAATTCTGGAGAGGCTTTGGGGGAAAGGAACATTTCTCCACTGATGGTGGGAGTATTGCTTGGTGAAACCACTGTGGGAATCAGTCTGGAGATTCCTTACAAAACTAGGATTGGAAGTCCCACTTAACCCAGCGATTCCCCTTCTAAGTATTTTTCTAGAAGAATTAAAAACATCATACCACTGTGATATATGTGCACCCATGTTTATAGCAGCACAATTTGTCATAGGTAAATCTCGGAAACAACCCAAATGCCCATCAACTGAGGAATGGATAAGAAAAATGTGGAATTTCTATACAATGGAGTATTACTCAGCTATAAAAAAGGTACTTGAGGCTTTCATAGGTAAATGGATGCATCTACAGACCATACTCATAAGTGAAATACATCAGACTCACATGTATAAGCATCACATTATTTCCCTGGTTTAAGAACATGAAAGAGTAAAGACAACCAAAATGTACAATAGATAATAAGAATGGGAAAGAAACTACTCAAAGGAAGAAGCAACTGGAATAAGGGAAAGAGAAAATTTACTAAGTCAAGTTTTATATAGATAGATAGATGATAGATAGATAGTACAACTGTACTGTTGGTGTCTAATGGTTTGTTAGGAATATTTAATGTTTAAAAGTTTTTTTTTTTCTACTATTTCGCATGCTTGTATCTGGTAATCTGAGCAATTAATGTGATGACAACAATTTGCAGTACAAAAACCAATGGTGAATTCCTACAATCCTGCCTAGTACCACTATGTATTGTCTCTAATGTTCTTTTAAATTATTATTTTCTTTTTCTCTTTAATGATTGGATCAATCTTTTATTCTCACATCTGGTAATCTGAGCAACTTCATTGAAGTTAACAATACGTAATATAACAACTACTGTTAATCCTTATATTTGGTTTGAAACCCTGCATCATTTCTAACGTCCTTGCTTTGGGTTGTTTGTATTCTTCTTTTCATCTTTTTATTTTTGTAATATTTTCTTTAAAATAAAAATAAGAAAGAAAGAGGCATGAGACCATGCATATTACCCAAGTCTGTGCCTTCGTATTTCACAGACACACCCAGGAACATGCCCTCCTAATTTTCTAGTCATTTCTTAATTTAATGATATTGAAATGTTGCAATTATTGATCATATCAAACCTGTATCAACTTCAGAAGGATACACATTCTTGTCTTGGTTACTCTTCTTTCGTTGCTGAGACAAAATATCCAACAACCAAAATGCAGGAAGGAAAGGTTTATTTAGCTTACAGTTAGTGGAGGTTCAGTCCATACTTGGCTGGTTCTCAGGCACAATGGCACATGGCAGAGGGCAAACTGTTCAGGGCAGCATAGCACAGCAAAAACGAGCAAGAAAGAGGAATGTCTGGCAAGCAGCCTCTTGTTCTCCCTTACATTGTAAACAGGCTACCCCCACCCAGGGGCCCTGTAGCATTCACATAATCTCCATGCCCTCCTCTTCCACAGGCTCAGGATGTATACAAAGTAAGCACCCTGGCTTCCTGCTGAATCACTCAGCCAAACCTCTAGACTCCACAAGTTGACACAATATATCAACCATAACAATTCTTGAACCACATTTAATTGAATTTAAGATCATTTCAAAATCGTAGTTTTCTCAACATAACACAGAAATCGTGCAGACAGCTGGAAACACAATAATTCTCTTAAAAAAGTTTCAGTATTTCCATCAAATTTCAGAGTCCAAGTGAGCTCTGAGACATGAGGAAAACTGTTAACTATGAAGCCTTATAAAACACCATCCAGAGAAGTGGGCAGATTCTGAGAGCTGGGCGCCTGAGGTGATTGGCACTGCACTTCAGCCGCAGCTCGGCTGAATCCACGTACAACCGAGAGAGCGATTGCGGCGGGACGGACGCTCCCAGCTCCTGAACCCAATCCGCTCGGAGGCGGCTGCACCAGGCTTTGTTGGAGGTGGCAGAGCAGAGTAAACTCAGAGAACGCAATCCTCAGGCAGACTGCGCCAATCTGGGCAGCAGTCCAGGATCCTGCTCAGAGCCCCGCCCCCGCAGCCAGCGCTGCGGGAACTGTGGCAGCTGTGGTCTGTGGCTCCTGCGAGAAAGCCGAGGAGGCGGAAAATCGCCAGGGAGCGCCAGGATCTCCTGCTGGCACGGATCTCGGAGTGGGTGAGCCTAGGGAACACTGCAGCAGGATTTCTGAGTCAGGAAGAAGCTCAATCTAGGGAGATACATCTGAGCGGCATTCCTGTCTGCATGATCACAGGGTGAGTTGATTGGGCGCCCTGACCAGTTTTTTCTGAGATGGGAAGAAGCTCTGCCCAGCAAGGGACATCCGAGCAGGTTTACTGACTGCAGGATCCCTGGGTCAGAAGAGCTGGCTGGGAACCCCGACGGGATTTGTGAGGGGGGGAGGAGCTCCACCCAGGGAGGAACACCTGAGTGGCCCCCTGCCTGCAAGGTCCCTGGAGCGTCGAGATATGTATGCGCCCCAGCCAGGTCTCGGGGTACGGAGTAAGCGGAAATCTCAGCAGACAGCTTAAGGGACATTCTCCCAAATAGAAGGAATCATTGGAGCAGCCTCTGCAGCAGACCTTTGCCTGCTGAACTGCCTGGGGAATTTATAGCTCCATATTTTGAATCTCATACCCAAAAATGGGAAAACAGAGGAACAAAACGCAGTCTCAAAACTCAACCCGACCCAGAACAAGTTTTCAATGTGAGGATACAGGGGAACCAGGAAGCCACATACCTGCAAGTTATGAAACAATTGCATCCGAAATGAAACAACTCCAACATGCCATAAAAGAGCTTAAAGCACAAATAAGCCACATACCTGCAATGATCTCTCAGACAAAAAACGAGCTGAAAACAATGATGGAAGAAATGTTCCATACACATAGAGAAGAAATAGATAAAAGACTAGAAGAAAATAGGAAACAAATGGAAATGTTACAAGAGCAATTTAGGAATGAATAACCAAGAATGAAACAGGTCCAAAGAGAATGCCAGGATTTGAAAACTTACACTGAAAGCTTGCAAAACCACTTAAGTGAAACCAAAGATAGAATTTCAGAACTTGAAGACAGCATGGCAGCTTATTGGCGTGAAAGGAAGAATCTCATAATATCATCAAAGACAAAAGAAAAGTCAATCCAACAGCTCCAAGATGAGGGAAAAAGTAACAATATTCGAGTTATAGGAGTGTGTGAAACAGCAGGAGACCACACAAACGATATAAAAAGAATATTTGCTGAAATAAGAGCAGAAAATTTCCCAAACAAGGTAAAAGATACTGAAGTTCAGTTAATCGAGGCATACAGGACCCCAACAATCCATAACCCAAAGAAAAACACACACAGGCATATAATAGTCAAGATACCAGATATCCAGCAAAAGAACAAAATACTAAAAGCTCCAAGAGAAAAGAAACATATCACCTATAAAGAAAAGCCCATCAGAATCACAGCAGACTTCTCAACTGAAACCATGAAATCAAGAAGAGTTGGAGCAAGATATTACAGATTCTGAGAAAAAACAACTTCCAACCCAGACTGATGTATCCAGCAAAAGTATCCCTCAAATTCAATGGAGAAATAAAATATTTCCATAACAAAGAACAACACAAGAACTTCATGAGTGCCAAACCAGCATTGCAAACAGCACGAAAAGATATTCTAGACAGAGAAAAAAGAGACCACAATTCCAAGAACAACAATAGAAATAACTCCCTAAAAAGAACAAGCAAGTAAACAGTCAGCAAAAGAAGAAAAACATCAAGTAAATAACATGACTAGAATAAGCCAACATGTAAGCATGATAACCATTAATGTAAATGGCCTCAACTCAAAAGTCAAAAGGAAAATATTGGAAGAGTGGATTGAGGAACAGAATCCAATGATATTCTGTATACAGGAAGCACATTTTATTCAAAAGGAAATCCACAGGTTGAAAGTTAAAGGTTGGAAAACAATTCTCCATGCAACAGGTCCCCAGAAAAAAGCACAGGTAGCTATTATGATTCCAAACAATGTAAAATTCAAATGAAAAACAAACAAAAGAGATAAATAAGGCCATTACATACTAGGGGGGAAAGCTGCAAGAGGAACAGGTAACAATCCTAAGCATTTATGCAACAAACCATGCAGCACCTAACTTTACAAGTCAAATCTTAACAGAAGTAAAAAATCAAATAACTAATAACACTATTGTAATAGGGGACCTAAACGACCCTCTGACACAAAGAGACAGGGCAACCAGACAGAAATACAGCAAAGAAAAATCAGACCTGAACCAAAAGTGTGAACAACTGGACTTAGTAGATGTATACAGAGTGTTCCAACGCACAACATCAGAATACACATTTTTCTCAGCTGCACATGGGTCTTTCTCCAAAATAGACCACATTCCAGCCCATAGAGCATATCTACCTAAATGCAAAAGAATTCAAATTATCCCATGCATATTATCAGACCACAGTGCAATAAAATTGGAAATTAATGACAAAGAGAGCTCCAAAAACCACATAAACACGTGGATTTTAGACAACAACCTCCTGAATAACCAATGGGTCAAACAAGAAGTTAAAGAAGAAATTAAAAATTACCTACAAATAAATGAAAATGCAAGTACAAACTACTGGAATCTGTGGGATGCAATGAAACCAGTCTTCAGAGGGAAATCTCTAGCAATGAAATCATATACAAAGAAAATAGAAAGAGAGCAAATAAAAAACCTAATGATACACCTCAAACTCTTAGAAAAAGAGCAACAAGCCAAACCAAGAGCCCAAAGAAGGGAGGAGATTATAAACCTCAGGGAAGAAATTAATGAAATTGAGATGAAGAAAACTCTACAAAAAATTAGTGAATCAAAAAGTTGGCGCTTCGAAAGAATAAATAAAATTGATAAACCCCTGGGCAACCATATCAAAAAAAGAAGGGAAAGATCGCAAATTCATGCAATAAGGAATGAAAAAGAGGAAGTCACTACGGATCCAAAAGACATACAAAAGATCATTAATACCTACTGTGAAAATACAGAAGAAATGGACAGATTCCTAAAAAGGTACAAATTGGCAAAATTGAATCAGGAAGACGTAAAAATCCTGAACAACTCAATATCAATTAATGAGATTGAAAACGTCATTAAAAATTTACCAACAAAGAAAAGCCCAGACCCTGATGGATTCACAGCAGACTTTTTTTTTTTTTTTTTTTTTTTTTTTG
>PVLD010018067.1:0-40023 GCA_004027595.1 Dinomys branickii | reverse complement strand
ATGTGGAAGCAACCCAAGTGCCCATCCACAGAAGACTGGATTAAAAAATTGTGGCATTTTTATACAATGGAATATTATTCAGCTATAAAGAAAGACAATTTTGGGAACTTTGTAGGCAAGTGGACAAAACTGGAGTCCATACTCATAAGTGAAATAAATCAGCGATACATGTGCAGGCAACGTATTATATCACTGGTGTCTTTTTCTTTTACTTTCTTTCTTTTTTTTTTTTTTTTGATAGTTGGGATTGAACTCAAGGCCTTTTCACTGACTTACACATCCCTAGCTCGCTTTTTATTATATTTTTATTTTTAATTTATTTTTTAGACCCTCTTGCTGAGTTGCTCAGGCTGGTGTTGAACTTCCGATCCTCCTACTTCAGTCTCCTGGGTAGCTGGGATTATAGATGTGCATCACCACACCTGGTTGGCTACAATTTTTTTCACGAATGTGTTTTATTGGGGCTTGCAGTCGGTTACACTTTCCCTGGTTTTCCCTCTCACTGGCCATTGGCTTCTCCATCTCAGTACTATTTGCTGGTTTCTCTTAACTTTCCTAACCTTTTAGCTTTGGATTGTCCCAAATTTTAGCACTTACACCTGTTCTATATCTAGCCCTACTTTGGTGATTTTATGAGTTCCACATTTTCTAGACCATCTATGTGCGATGACACCCCTATTTATCTGCAACCTGTAACTCCCCTTTAAATGCTAGACCCACAGATCTAACAACTGTCTTGACAACTCTACTTACATGTACAATAAACATCAGGTTTAAATAGTTCCCAATTTTCTCTCTAATACCTGTTTCTCCACTTAATGGCATCTCTATCCTTGTGTGACTTGAAACAGAAAACTCTAGTAAGGAGTGTTGTTTGCCTCCTTGTTTTCTCCCACAACACTCTTCAAATATATATCCAGAAGCTCAAGTTGAAAAGGGACAAAAGATTTGCATAACCACTTCACCAAAGATACAGGCATAGCCACAGCGTACATGAAAATATATGCAGCATCCTTAGTCTTTAGAGAAATACAATCAAGTGCAGATGAGACACTAGTTGAAAAGGTTGGCAAGGATGTGGAAAAATAACCTGGGTTCATTGCTCGTGGGAATGCAAAATGTTACATCCAGTTTAGAAAACAATTTGCAGTTTCTTAAAAAGTTAAGCAAATTTACCATACAACACAGAAATTCCACATCTTCTATGCACATGAAAGAATTGAAAATGTACATCTACACAAAGATTCAAGTGAGCATTCATAGCAGCAGCATTCATAAGAGAAAAAATACAAACAGTCCAAATGTCCATTATCTAGTGACCGGTTAAACAAGGTATGGTATATTCATTCAAAGGAATATTGTTCAGTATAGAAGGAATGAAATGTTGATACATGCTACAGCCTGGGTGACCTTTGGAATCATTTATTAAGCAAGGGAAGACAGTTGCAACGGACCACATAGTGCTGAGTCCAGCTCTGGGGAACATCTAAAATAGGCCTGCCCATAGAGAGGGAGAGTATATTCATGATTACCTGGGCCTGGGATCTGGCAGTGAGCAGAGATGGGTGCATGCAAGGGGTACCACTGCCATGATGGAAAGATTCTAAAACCAGATATGCTGGTGGCTGGACTACTCTGTAAGTTTGCTGAAAAAATACTGAATTGCATTTAAAAAATAAATTTATTGTGCATAAATTATGCCTCAATAACACAGCAAAAGATAGCCATGGGGCTTATACTGTAGCTCCATAGCAGGGTGCATGTTGGGCCTGTGCAAGGCCCTGGGTTTGATCCCCAGCACCAGGAAAACAACCAAGCACCCGGAATCTGATCATGATTATGTTCTCTACTGCTGTCCTGGTCCTAGGCCAGCATCGCCCACCCCCAGATGGCCATCGCCTAGATTAATAGTAGTCACACATACACCCTGCTAAGAGGCTATATGACTTCCACTCTTGTCCCCTAGTTATATTTACAACATAGCCAAAATGATCCTGGGGCACAGGCAAATCAGACATGTACCCCTCTGCTCAAACTCTTGGTTGGCTCCTGCCTCCAAGAGAAAGTCAAAGCTTACAGTGGCCTTCCAAGCTTCACTAATATGCAGTGTTACCTTGCCTTCTACTTCTCCCTTTACCATAAACTGGAGCAAGTCACACTGGCCTCATGCTCTTTGACTGTGCCAGCCACATTCCTGTCACAGAGCCTTTGCACTAGCTGTTGCTGTTGCCTAAATGCTACTACATCAGCTTCCTAATAACTTACCTTTCTTAAGCCCTAACATAGATATTATCTGGACAGCGAGGCATTCCCTGGCCATTTCCTTTATTCTGTAGCACCCTGTCTGATTTTTTCAAAGAGCTTCTTCACCATTTAAATAAAATGCCTTGATTATTTATATTGATTATTGTTGGTCTCCTCTAAGTTGTAAGCTCCATAGGGTCAAAGTTTTTTGTTCACAGTTTTAGCCCCGGCTGCTAGAATAGTTCCAGGCATACAGAAAACCCTCAATAAATGTTTGTTAAATAAATTCATTTTAGAAAGCCAGAAGAGCCAAGAACATAACAATACATCATATACCTATGCAAAGCACTGAAAACAAATTTAGGGAGAGTAATTTTAGTTCAGGGCAGGCAAAACATTGGAGGGTGGGAAGAAGGAGAATTGAAAAAGAGAGAACATTTTTCTCTCCAGAATATTTTAGAACTTTTCCTCTCTATATAGGAACTTTGAGTAAGGATCACAAGGCGTTTTAGGCCAGGTGTTTTCACACTAATGTAAAGCTAATTGTGCTGTTGTAGTACAATCACTCTTGCTTATGGGCTCCTGTCCGCTTTAGTATTCAGTAGCACTGTCACAGAAATGAGGACAAGGAAAAAAAAAAAAAAAGAAATGAGGACAAGGAGAGCAAAACTAAGATTCTAGGGCTAAAGACATAGCTCAGTGGTAGAGTACTTGCCTAATATGTGCAAGGCCTGGCGCTCAGTCCGCAGCTCCACTGGACAAGTCAATAAATGAAATTCTGTTTATGCGTTGTTTGACTTGCCAGAAGCCCCTGCAAGTGTTTAATAAAGAACATAGTGGGAAGAGTTTCCTGAACTGAACTTGGTGATTTTGCTGTTGTTGACTTAGTTATCCATCAGTATACATTACAGGGTACACTTGACTATATATCAGTAATTTGGGGAGTGATTCTTTCAAAAGAATTTTCCTCAAATTTTATATACACAAACATCGTTTTTCAACTTGGATCTTTTTATATTTATGTACATTTATTTATTTATTGTTATAATTCAAAGGTTTCTAGGATGTTCCCAAAGTTCTGTAACACTATTATCTCAATTCTGAAATTTCTTCATTACTCCAAGAAACCTGCTACCAGTTAGCAGCCACTCCCTTTTCTCCCCCACCTCAGCCCCTGGCAACCACACATCTACTTTCTCTCTCTGTGCATTTGTTTATCTTGGACATTGTGTAGAAACGGAGTCACATGGTACCTGGCATTTTCTGTCTGGTTTGTTCAAATGAAAGTTTAAAAAAAAAACTCAGGAAGTAAACCATACTTTACTAACCAAGGAATTGTCCTGACCTTTGGCAAAAGTACATTTTAACTGAATTTGCATAAATAATTTAATATTTGTGTCTGTTACAATTATACTCTGTCTTGGTTACTTTTCTCTCATTGCTGGGACAAAATACCTGACACCCAAAATGAAGGAGGAAAAGGTTTATTTAGCTTACAGTTTGTGGAGGTTTCAGTCCATACTCAGCTGGCTCCAAGGCAGAGTGGCACATGGCAGAGGGCAAACGTTAATGGCAGCAGAAAACAGCAAAGGCAATCAGAGCAGAAAAAGGGAGGAATGGCGGCAAGGAGCCTCTTTTTCTCCCTTACATATGCAAAAATATATGCCCCAGGGCAGGTGTAGCTCTCACGCCCATAATCAATCAAACTAAAAGCCTGCCCCACAACTGCAGGAGGATTTGGGGGCACATGCAGACAAACCATAACATACTCCTTCAAACTTGTGTCAAAAATTGATTTTTATTAACCACGTGCAAAACTTGATATTTTGAAAGGAGGATACCCACTCTTATTTATAAGATAAATGCCACAGGAAGTACAGATATTTTCATATATATTCTTGTTTTGCTGGTAAGGATTGAACTCAAGGATTCTGCAGTGAGCTACATCCCTAGCCTTTTAAAATTTTTGTCTTAAGACAGGGTCTTTCTGAATCACTAATTTGCCAAGGATGGGCTTGAACTTTTAATTCTTCTGTCTCAGCCTCCAGGAATGCTAGGATCACAGGATCACAGGCACATGTGTCTCCACACCTGGCTTTCCCCTGGTTTTTTTATTATTTTTTAATTATTTGACAAAGAACTGTTTGACAAAAGTGTATTGTGTTTAGTAAAGACTAAACGTAGGAATTCTTAGCAAGCTGGATCAGTCTCCCTCCACTGTATGTCTCCTTCCAAATACACATATTCTATGGCATAAAATTATTATATGAAATACATGGTCAAAAGTTACTTAAGTTGGAGTATTCTGAAGAGCAGTCGCTTTCTCAAACACTTCCATGAGGCTGGAAAATTTCACAAGCCCATCCTATGAAGTTTCTATTTTTCCTCTATTTTATCTGTTCTTTACCTTCTTTGTGGACATGATTTTTCCCTTTAATCGTCCATAAAGTGCCCTGTGTGGGTCTTGGTTGTGTTTGAAGCCCCAAGGTTTCACTCTGTGCATGTTATATGCTAAAGGGAATTTTGCAAAACAGATTTTGACTTGAGTCATATTTCAGCACGAGCTCTTGTGTGCTTTGGTTCTGCATAGTTTTCTGCACACTTTAGAAACATGGGCATCTAGATTTAACAAACAAGATGAAATGTGCTTGTTAATGTTTCAAACTTAATTTCTACAAAAAATTATTACAAGTAAATTTATTTCATTTTGTTTTGGAATTTTAAATGAACCAGATTGATGAAATAAAGCCCTGAGTCACATAGGCTGTGTTAGATTGTACTATTTTTCAACTATTTGATGACAGTCCCAGTGGAACAGTTCTAGAACATTACACCAGTCAGATCGGGCTTTGCCCCGTGAGTTGCAGTGCATCTCCCTTCAGGAGGATTAGAAATTCCAGCGTGTGACTTGCTTTGGTCAATGAGAGGTGAGTAGAAATGAATGTCACTTCTGAGTGGAAGCTCTAAGAGCCAGCAGGGATTTATTTTAGTCTCTTTTCTCTCAACAAAGACGACTCACAATTAGCTCAGGAGCCACAGCTGACCCACGGTGACATGGTCAGAAATACATCTGTGGATTTTAAGCCACTGAGATTGTAGGCATTCATTTTTTTAACCACAGTGTAGTTTATTCTAAACTGACAGATCCCTGCATTTACATTATGAGTCACAGTAACTTGGAGTAGCTAATCTGTAAGATACTGTACCTTGCAATCTTGTGTCATTTGGGTTTTTTCATTGCTGATAAAGATCTACTCCTAGTTAAGAAAAGGAATTCACTGGAGAGATACTGTGTAGCTTTTACAGAGGCAAGGCTGGAGTACTGAGTATGGAACCAATAGGAATTTAGTATCTGGAGTCTGAACAAATGGTCTCATTATGCTGTCACTGGCTGCTGTTAGGTACAACCTGTATCACTAGAGACTAGAGGCCACCACTACCTATGTTACTGTCTTGGCTACTTTTCTCTTGTTCCTGAGACAAAATACCCAACACCCAAAATGAAGGAAGGAAAGGTTTATTTAGCTTACAGTCTGTGGGGGTTTCAGTCCATACTTGGCTGGTTCTGAGGCAGAGTGGCACATGGCAGAGGGCAAACTGTTCAGGGCAGCAGAGCACAGCAAAACCAACCAGCCAAAAGGAGGAATGGCTGCAAGCAGCCTCTTTCCTTCCCTTACATTGTAAACAGCCTAACCCCACCCAGGGTGTGTGTGGCACTCATATAATCTCCATGCCCTCCTCTTCCACAGGCTCAGGATGTATACAAAGGAAGCACCCTGACTTCCTCCTGAGTCACTCAGTCAAACCTCTAGATTCCCCAAGTTGACACAATGTATCAACCATAACAGTCACAATAAACTCTGAGCCCTTCCAGCATCTTTCTGTTGGTGGCAAAGGCTCAGATCTTCAAAGAGTGTCTGACTGATAGTCTTGGGTCTCATGCCTGCATCTTTGTTGCCAGCCTACTGGAGAAGTAAGTGTCTGTACCGTGGGGCTTTTATAATTAGAAGTCTCACAAAATAATCAGATAGGGCTTCAGAGGCTGAGCAGATTCTACCCTCTAAAAGGTAAATATCCCCTACAAACTCTTAGAAGATCAAGTTTTACAATTCCTGCTTTACTAAGTCATGCTTCCCCTTATGGGAAGTATGTATAGCATACATAAACAGTATGTTATCAATGATTGTGTTTTAATTGAAAATTTATGTGAAGGACAGACATATTTTAGTCCAGTGAAGCCTAACAGAATTTTCAGTGATGATGGATACGTTTTAAGTCTTCATTCTCCTAAAGGTAGTCACTAGCCTTATGTGCTTACTGAGCACTGGAAATGAGGCTAATGTGATTGAGGAACTGAATTCTGAAAGCTATTTAATCTTCATTGGTTTGCACCCCAATTTAAAAAGTCACATGCACCTAGTGGCTACCATAATGGAAAGTACGATTCTATTTTTTTTTTCTGGTTTAAGGCACCACACCTAATTATTTCCATGAATTCACATTTTGTGTTAGATTTATTCATAAGTATTTATAATTTTGTTATTGAAATTTCTATCTTTTTAAAGCTTATATTTTCTATGTTTGTCAGATGTATATATAAATTGAATTGATTTTTGTTAACCACTCTGTATCTATCCATCTTTCTTTTTGCTCTTTTTTTTTTTTGAGATAGGGTCTCTCTATGCAAGGCAGGTTGGCCTTGAACTCTTGAGTGATCCTCCTGCCTCAGCCTCCCAAGTGCTGTTTTTTTGTTTTGTTTTGTTTTTTGTCTTTTTGAGACAGGGTCTCTCTGTGTAGTGCAGGCTGGCCTCAAACTCACAGCAATCCTCCTGTCTCAGCCTCCCAAGTGCTAGGATTACAGGCATGTGCCACCACACCGAGCTATATCTAGCCATCTTCTTAAATACTTTTAATGAGAACTTTTCTGTAATGATTTGGATTTTCTAATCATATTATCTGTGTTTAGTATGCTTTATTTCTTCCTTTGCAATTCTATTATATTTTGTCTTTTACTTCTGTGTGCTAGGAGCTCCTATGCAGTGTTGAAGAAAGTAGTTACAGTAGACATTCTATTTCCTGTTTTTCAGCACATACAAATAGATTGGTTCTTTATATACCTGGTCAATGATGGAAAAACACATTACATTTTTTATTATTTAAATGTGACATTTAATGGTCAAATTGCCTATAATTGAGTTATGTATTTTTCCTTGTATGTGAAGAGTATAATCAATTGGAATTTAGTATTTATTTGTTTGTTTGTTTGTTTAGAGGCAAGATCTTGCTATGTTGCCCAGGCTGGCCTCCTTGGGCTCCAGTGGTAACTTCTGGCCCACCCCCCTGAGTGGCTAGGAATATAGGTGTGTGTCAACAAGCCCAGCTCTTTAGTCAGTGTTTGTCTGAGTCTGGGACCCACTGACTTGAAGCTTTTCATGGGAGATGCCAGTGATGTTTCCTTCAGACTCAAAGTCGTAAAGTGGTGTTAAGTCCCAGTACTCACTGTTATAAGTAGGCGCCATTTAAAGAAAGGGATCATGAATCCATAACAACTGACCTCTCTTCCAGGAAAGATGCATTGATGTTTACAGAACATAAAGATGAAAATTCTAATTAGATGTAAAGAGTCAAACTAGGTCAATTCTTGAATATTTTCACCAAAAAGCTTATGAAGCAAGAGAGAGAGAGATGATTTATCCAACTTGTGCCCGCACACGGCCACACTTTGACACACCGCACTCTTGTTGGAAAAAAGTGAATAGTAGAAGAGAGCAGAACATACTAGCATTCTTAAATGTCAACTGACAAGTATCCTTTTTTCAGGTATTAACTAGAAACTACCGTCGGATACCCTTTGAGTGCCTTCTTACATTTGGGGACAGCATAGGGATCTTCACTTGAAGGACCTTCCTAAAGCCTTTTGAAAACTCTTTGATGTCTCAAGGTTCTCTTTAAGTCAAGATGCAATAATTCCAAAAGTGTACTTGTGAATAGCTGGTTAGTATTAGCAGTTGCACCAATAAATTCCTGTTTTAGCATTCCTTGACAATTATGACATGGATATCCAGGTGGCATTTCCCTAATGACTCTGTGGATGGAATGTATGACATTGTTTTTTTCTACTGGAAAATTTAATGTTCATATAGGATTTATGGTGTAGTTTTAATTGTTATATCTTAAAACAAGATAAGGAATATATTTTCCTCTTCCCTATTTTTCAAGATTTGTATTTTATAAACATTTACTAATATTTCTTTAGAGAAATAATGTGTGCCGCTAAAAAGGTTTTTATTGTTTTGTAAGAAAAATCCACTTAAACTAGAACTCAATATTATTGCCTCATTTTCACAATCACCCTTTTATATTTATGAGAAACTTTCTTGGGCCTAAGTTATTATTCAAAAATGACTCCTCGAAGAGGCAGAGATTACGTAAATTATTGTGAGCCTCAAAATCATGAAAAATGAGGTCCTTCTTTTGGAAAATACACTCAATCCACCCCACAAAATATATTGAGAGGTTGTGAAGGATCCCTCCTGCCTTCAGGGTCTTGTTATTTCCCATGCGCTCAATTCTATGTATAAAACAAAGAATTATAGCTCCTCCAATACCAACTTGGCCACTACTGTTTTATATTTAGGGATGACAAAGGCAGTATGATAACGTGATTAAAGGAAAAAATTAAAAATATAATTATGAAAATGCTTGTTATTCCACAATATTACAACTGGATTCATTTTTCACCTATCTGCTTATTCTCTCAGTGCATTTGTACTTGTTTTTAGCAGTGTAATAGCATCCTGTGATTGCGTTCACGAGCCCTATTTCTACTTTAAATAAAGTTAAAAATAACTATTACAGTATTTCGTGCGCGCTGTCAGCGGAACATTGGCGGGAGCGCACAAGAAGCAGCCTAAAGGAAGAAAAACTGCGATTTAGTAGACAGTCAGGGGTGGGAGGGCAACTGACCGTAGATCTCCAGGCCCCGCCTCCCACGGCCCGCGCTTTCCCCTGGGCCCTTCTTCGCCTCCAGTTTGCTCTCCTACGTCTTCCCCCTTCCTCAAGCCCCACCTCGCCTCCCCGGGCCCCGCCTCGCGCGGTCGCCATGTTGTTCCCTCCTTGTCGTTCCCTCCGCCCCGGCCGGGAGTAGCAGTAGCAGGATCCGGAGCGGGCCAGCGCGGCCCCGCCACCAAACGCCCGCCCGCTCCCTAATCCCCTCTGCGTCTTCTCTACAGCCAGGTGAACCAGGGCGAAGCTCCCGCGTGTCCTCCGTGTGGCCGCGAGGTGAGCGGGGCTCGGGATGCCCCTCGGGGTCGGGGGCGCTGGCCGGGGCGCTGGGGAGGCGACGTGGCTGGGGCGCTGGACGCGTGGGTCACCCGCTCGCTCCGCGAGGGGCTCAGCTTGTTGTCCCCCTGCCTCGCACTGACTGACGCAGGAGGAAAGAGCTTTGCACACCCGGAGAGCGCGCGCACACACACACACACACACACACACACACACACACACACACAGAGAGAGAGAGAAAGCGAGCGAGAGCAAACAAACCCCCAAACACTGGAGAAGATGGGGTGGGAGGGAGAAGCACACACGGACTAATACACGCAGTCACCTGAGTCAAACATACACACCAGTCTTTCCCTAACCCCACGGGGCCACCAACACCCACCCTGCGCGCGAATAACTAATGCAGGGAAGGCAAAGGCGCTCGCACTGTTTCATTTCAGTGACCTCTGACTTCCTACCCAGTTGAAGGTGTGCTTAAATGAGTCCTGGAGCAAGCAGGTGAGGAGCTCGGATTGCAGAGCCGCCTCGAGGGGCTGCAGGCCCTCTGGGCCTTTATCTGATTCAGATTCTGGCCAAGGTTTCAGAACTGCGTTCCTTTCTTTCTTCCAAGTTAGTAAACAGGCAAGACGAGAATGTTAAGTGCTGACCAAATGGCAATGGTTGGTGGAGGTATTGTGTGTTTTTCTTTTTTCTTTTTTTTTTTTTAATGATGACACATCCCGTGACCACAGTTCTTTTAAGGAATAACTTTTCTTCAATTTTCTAAATTGGCACGTGACTATAATCTTTTCATAGGATTTCAGCGACCTCATAAAATCAGTGCAAGAGAGAATTAGAAGGTTTTTTTTTTTTTAACGTGTTTGCCTGTTTGTCTCTGGCACCATAGTAATGGAAAATCCCTACATGGCCTGTAATCTCAAAAGCTGCCCAGTGGAGCAAAGCTAGAGCTGAAAAAAGCCCCAGACCTATTCAATTAGGAAATTTTAAGAAGCATGCTTTTAGTCTTTTTCTAGAAGTTTATGTTCAAGTTAGCATCACTCCTGTGTAGAACTCCCAATAAAAAGTCCCAGATCTAACAGTGGTATGGCACTCTGGTGTTCTCAAGCTTTTCCTGAACGTTATAGTAAATTCCTCTCATAGCAGAAAAATATTCTGGTTTGGAGACATTTATTTTGGAGACCTATGATTTGGAGGTAGTTTTGGTTTATTACGTATTTGGGAGGTTACAGTAAGGTGGGCAAAAACTTAGTAGAACTTGGAGACTAAGGAAAAATACTTGGTACTACTCCCTTTTTTCTTTTCTCTTTTCTCTCCTCTCCCTTCTCTCTCTCCTTCTGTCTCAGCCGCTTCCATCTAGACTGTTCTGTGGGCCTGAAGATAAAGTTCCTTTGGTTATAGAAATTAATTTTTTCAGTCTTCCCATATTTCTTACCACTTATTTGACACTTGCTCTCACACTGAACATTCTGCACACATAAATCCTGTACACATCAATCCCTTTCAGTACCATAGTATTTCCAAAGCAATAGATCCAATTTAAAGATGAATTGGCTGGGGCACAGGAAGGCTAAATCTCGCGAAGCTATACAAGTAGTGGGGCAGGGTACAGCTAATTTTAGAGTACTTGTTTTCAACTGCCCCCGCCCCAAGGGACGTCTGACAGTGGCTGGGGGCGTCTTTTGGTTCACAGGGAGGGGCTGCTGCTGGCATGTGCTTGGTAGAAGTCAGGAATAACTGTAGGACAACTCCCACCCAAAAAGAAATTCTCTGGCCCAAAATGTGGCTAGTGTTTGGGGTTAAGAAGCTGTGGAGCAGTTTGTGTAACTCCAGGGTTCATATTTCAACTTTTTCTGTCGTTCTTCAGGTGAAATGTCATTTTCCTATTTAAGATAGGAACCTCCTTCCATATTTTTTATTTATTTATTTATTTTTATCTTTTTTGAGACAGGGTCTCACTATACAGTTCAGGCTGGCCTTGAGCTTACTTTGTAGCCCAGGCTGGTCTCGAACTCGCAGTGATCCTCCTGCTTCAGCCTCCCGAGTGCTGGGATTACAGGCATGCGCCACCATCTCCAGCCTTCCTTCCATATTTTAAAAGCAAGCTGGGGGGAATTGACCTCCTAGGAAGCGGCGTCTTCATTTGAAAGATGAAAGCTGAGCGCGATGGTGCACGCGTGAGATCCCAGCACTCAGAAGGCTGAGTCAGGAGGATTGTTGCAAGTTTAAGGCCAGCCTTTAAGGCCAGCCTGAACTGCATAGCACGACCCTGTGTCAAAAATACCAAAACAAAAAAAAAGACGATGGAGTGATCAAATCATTATTAGTAGCATATCCATTTTTTATTTTAAGGCAAGAGTAACAGCAATTTGAGAACTATTCAGGAGTATTGAAACGGAACTATTCAGGAGTATTAGTTCTGGTATTATTCCAAATGACCACACTTTCTCAGCAGCCTGTGCGGTGCTGATACAAAGATGCGAGTGAAGAGTAGTGGGGTTGCCTCAGCCTTCCTGAAGCTTACAGTGTAATCCCAGTTGTTAGGATTGGGTTCTTATCTTCGTTCGAGAACAGAATTTATTGCCTGGGCTACTCAAGAGGCCAAGTGTTTGTTAAAAGAACAAAACTGCTGCACACTCACCACAGAAGTACTTGTGTCAGTGCCGTTCTGTGGGGAGACTCAGAGGCACTGGGGGAAAAGTTGATGAATTCTTTATAGCTTTGTTGACTACAGTTGCCGACACATGAGTATTTACCAGAACCAAATCAAGAAGCCATTCTTATGGAATGTAACATTCTGCCTTAAATTTAGCCTCAGTAGTTAAGAGTTAGGCATGCATTTTATTTTGGAAATCAAGAAATAAATGATGAAAGAATTTTTTGCAATTCTGATGTTAAACCCAGAGTCCCACCTATGCTAGATAAATGCTGTACCACTCAGCTACATCCCCAACGAACAATTTTGTTTCTGGTGTTTGCCAAAATAGAAACTGATTCATTCTGGGGACAATTTTAATTGTTAGGTGAACTTTGGGAATTGTTAATGGAGAGGAGAAGCCTTAAAAAGAGTTGGATCCCTGTGATCCAAAAGAGATAGGCATCCCTGTGAAAATGTTATTCGTGTCATCAATGTGGCATCTTTTTGTGCATGGCTTTGGTTTTCAACTTATGCCAATGCACAGTTTGTTCTTTGCTAATGAATAATTTCCCTGCCTCTTGTCAGGAGTTGTTCACTGTGGAGTCGGTGAGGGGTGTTGAATTGCACACCTGAAAATGATTGCTGTCCTCTGGGATCTAACAAAAGTTACATCTTTTATTGTAGGAAGGGTCAGGAGGAATTGGTGACCAAGGAGTCTTGCTAGATCCTTAGTTTTCTCTCTGTCTGGCCAAGTTAGGTCACCACATTCCTTTGTAAAATGAGGGGTTGTGCTTCATAATCTCTATGAGAATCTCTGAGATTATATGCCACCAGGTAGAAACAGCAGATTACTAACTTCCTCCTAATTGTGCCCTAGGCAGCCTGCTAGTGAAGCAGCAGGAGGCTATGAGCCAGCCAATTAGAAATGCTGTATATCTAGGTAATGAGCGTGTTAGTCAAAAGTAAACATAAGAAAATAGGACTGTGATTAAGTAGGCCATCAACAGAGATCATTTATTAAGCATTTGAGGAGAAGAGGTGGAAGTGAACTCACAGAATACCTCAGGGTCTTTGGTGGGAGGTTACGCAAGTGGAAGGAAGGGAGAGACCTGGACCTACCCAGGTAGGTGCAGGTGGGGTGGGCAGGCCAGAGTTAGTAACAGGCTTACTTTGCCAGAGAACCTAGGAGTGCCTGGGGTGGTTAGATCACTCGGAGGAGACCTCTCTCTTTCCCAGTGTAACGCTTGATAATGTACATATTGTAAAGTTGTGCCCTGGTATTTCCAAATTCTGGATTTTTCCATTTTTGTTACTTTTTGATGGTGGTGAGTTTGGGCTTTGGAATTCTGTTGCTTATGAACACAGATGATGGCTAGATGTAGAAAGTGTAAGTAAGGTAACAGCTATATTTGTGGGAGTTGGAGAGAGGTGGGGTGGGTATTTCGGAAAAATACAAAAGGGACACAGTGCAGGCTTCACATTCAGTGGATACAGCTCCACTTTTATTTTAGGCTTGGTGCATTACAAATGTGTGCCATCATTTAACAGGGAATGGTAAAAGAGTATGGACCAACTCCATGCTAATTCTGCTACCACATTCAACATTGAAGTGTGAAGGATTGTGGATGGTGTGAAGAAGGTGGACTACTTTAAGTTCTTTTGTTTGGAGGTTCTAGCAGGGGAGTGCAGCTACTTATACACTCTTGACCAAGGAATGGTCCTCCTCTATCAGGGGTGGTCATCGTCTAATATTGAGCACACAGCTTCTGGAGGGATCAACATGGAGCACTGAGGGAGGGAGGAAGTGGACATGTGCCTGGCCAGCCAGATCAGCCGAATGAACCCTGGCGATCACTGGGGTGACAGATGTTGCAGCCAGATGGCCCCCACATCCTCAAGTTCTTTTAAATTGGACTCAGTTTTTGAGTACAGAATCTAAGGGAACTTCTGGGTCAGTTCTCATGAGTGGCTGTGTTATCAGTGTTAGAGAAGTCTGGAAAAAAAAAGCCTTACAGATCTGCTTCTAGAATTTGCTATGTAGAACTCTTAACAGAAGTATTTAAATGATTCTAATAGGTTCAAACAAGTTAGAGGTCAGGGCTCGGTGTGCAGCTCAGTGGTAGAGTACTTACATAGCATACATGAGGCTCCTGGATCTCTTCCCCAGCACTTCCCCTGCCCCCCCGCAAAACGTTAGAGATCCTGCGTGACACCTCTGGTCTGTGCTTCATGCCTAGGTACTTGTTCAGGTGATACACCTGAAAAGATAAACATAATTAGTTGAACATCAGGACAGCACTGCTCAAAGACCATGTATTGATGTACATTGTGTCCTCTGGAATGAGTTCTAATTGTCAGTGAATTTTGAAAAGGAGTTTTTTTGGAGCAAGTAGATGCCACTTATTCTTCACATGAAATTTTATGATTTTATTTTTTGTCATGGCAGTCCTGGGAGCCCCAGTTGCACAAGGATGTCATCAGAAGGACTGTGTGCAATCTGGTGTTCATGCTCTGAGCTCCCCCAAGCATGCCTCTCTGTTTCCCTTGGACATTCAAAATAGCCTGCCTTCCCTGTGTATTTGCACCTCAGCACGCAGGCTGTGAAGCACACAACTAGAAATTTGTATTTCTGGGTATAGTCTGAGGACTGCAAGGTTTAGTAGTAAGGAGAGATGGCATCAAAGTTGATTTTTAGTTCTCCAGTGTCTGTGAGCCTTTTGCTTTGGACCCCTCATCTCTCCCAGAGCCAGTGGTACAGTCAGGGATGCTGGCATTTTGGTTGCAGGAGGGAGTGGAGAAGAAGGGAAACACAGTTAGGTTTCCTATGTAGACTTTCCCTTCAGTCCTACCTTCCAGTTTTCTCTCTATTTTCTGCTGCATGCACCTGTTTTGGAAGTAGGTCTGCTAAGGTGCAAGAGGTGGGTCAGCAGCATTTCAAAGACTGCTACACTTTTGGCTCTGACTTATCTGAGTGGTCTCAAGAGGTGCATCCAAACTGTTCAGTTCTTTCTCAGTTGTGAGGTAGAATCTGCTTTCTCATTGTCCATTGTTTCTTTCTGCATTGGATACCCTGGCTTCACTGTTACTACTGGGCCATTTACTCTCCGTCTTCTAAATTTCATTGTTATCTTGCATCTATGATCATTTCTTCTTCTTCTCTTTGGATATGTACGCATCTTATTCCTTTCTGTCATTTGAAAGGAGTGCAGATTACACATTTGACCTTCCTTGTTTAAGCAGAGCTTGGTGTTACTTAGTCTTTGTGAACTTCTGTTTACCAGTCTGTAAAGCGTGGGTGATAGTGTCTGCTTTGCAGATTTCAAGGTGCTATATGCTAGCTATGTAGTAATCTATAAATAGTGGCTATTATTATTACTCCAGCTATAGCTCTGGTTTTTTTGAGCAAACAAGGCAATGGTGATAGATAAGGAAGGAAGTATAGGAAGTATATATATTTCTTATGTTTATGAATCAGGTGGGCAAGATGTTAGAGATTCTGGGTATCAGGAAAATAATCCACATGATTTTAGATATGTTGAATTGGAACTACCGCCAGGGTACCAGATATATATATATATATATTATAAAAGAGGCTGGAAATTCTTTCCTGGCCCTGGAGTGTGAGAACGTGGAGGTGGACTTTAGGAATCACTGGTTTTTAGTGCTCAGAAAGATGTTGTATGGGATGAAGTGTGAGCGCTAACCTTGGGAAACACCTGCATTAGGAGCCTGTTGTGAAAAGGAGCCCTCTGATTGAAGAAAGCTAAGGAAATGAGGGGAAGAGAAAGCAGAACCTATCGTCAGACTAGTTTTATGGATGAAATGGGCAACATTTTTAAGGGTGTCACTGCCAGGCTGCTTAGACAGACCTAGGAGAGGCAGCAATGGGTGGTGCGTCCCAGCTAAGACCTGAAGGTCCCTGGATATGACTGTGGCACCTAATGCTTTCCAGTGGGCCTCCATTTCCTTGGGTGTTTTTTTTTTTTTTTTTTTTTTTTTTTTGTGGTACTAGGGATCGAACTCAGGACCTTGTGCTTGCCAGACAAGCACTTATTCCACTGAGCTATATCCCCAGCCCCTCCTTGGGTGGTTTTAAAGAAGACTTGAGTACCCTTTTCATTTTTCCATCATGTGCATTATGAGAGTTTCATCACTTACTGCTGGCCCTCAGGTGGAGAGATTGGTCAAGTAATGAAGCCCTTTTCTCTGGATTCTCTTTCTCTGGTGATATCCAGGGGCATGGAGGGATGGGAGCCCACGTATAGTGTACTGAGTGGAGGGTGTTCTCTCCTGGAAGTAGGTGGGGAAGTGGGTAGTGGTGGGCACAGCAATTTGGCTTAGAAAGCTTTTTGAGAAGTCAGTTCCAGCCCCTCTGTAGGGGCAACTGGGGCGGGTCGATAGAGAAGTGAAAAGTTCCATCAGGTAAACTGGTAAACCACCTTTCTAAAGAGCTGCCCATACACCCTGTGAGCTGGTTGCACCTTCCCTGCAGGATGATATCGGGAGCCTGCAGCATGGTGGAGTCTTGTGTGCCAGAGGAGCAACCCCCTCCCCTGCCTGGTATACTCCCCACTCTTTTACTTCTCTGACTATCAGGTTCTCCTTTGCTGTGGCTTGAGGCCTTGTGAGCAGTGCTTGAATTCTGAGCCAGGGTTTATACATTGTGTAAGTTCTCCGGCCCCTTCTCCTTCTCTGCTCTAAATTAGACACTTGCTTTCTTATCTAACTTGGAGAGAGGCAGCAGCAACAGTGTTTCCTTGTGTAATAGTTACACGTGGACATTGCAGAGCAGATTTGGTTTGTGTTTTGCTGCTTTAGTATATTTTTCTAACACACATTCAGAGTCGTTTTTTTCCAATTAATTTTTCTTCCTAAAATACCAGGCTGTGATTCGCAGCATTCCTATCTTGTGACTCTTAGGCATTTCTTTGCATTTAATTTTGTTCTTCAAAGTACAATCTTAAGTAACCCCCACTCTTCTTTATTGTCAAGAACTATTTTAAGTGACTTTTACCGGTTTAAGTATCTTACTATAGGTAGATTTATGCTTGGGCCTGAAAAACCAAACCAAATAGAGAACAAAGCATCCTCACTTCCCTGGTAGAGCAGATTCCCGTGAGTAAGGCTGCTCACAGAACTGTCACGAGTCAATGTGTAAAATAATAAACTCTCATGGGGGGTGCGATGCTGAGTCCAGATAAAAAGGCTCCCAGGGTGTCAGGAGGCTCACAAATGGATCACATGTAGGGGTTCTAAATTTCTTTAAGAATCTGAAGAAACCTTTCTTTAGTCTTTCCAGAAAACACTCAGGCACACAAGTTTCCACTCATCCAGTCATCCTCATTCTACCTGTGATTTGGGTGGGTGGGGCATTCCTCCTCTTCCACTGCTTCTTGGAATTTGTATTAACTGCCCTGTAGGCCTGCAACATACAGCACCATAGCCAGGAGCGTCAGGCAGCACTGGAAATGTAGAGGAGTTAAAATGACACACAGTGAAAAATGAAGTTCCTTAGTTGAACCAGCCACATTTCAGGTGTTCAAACCTTTTGCATCTGCAGCGTCAGCTCTGTGAGACCCTCCTGGGATCTGTACTCTTGCAATGCTTTAAGGAGATTTCTTTCCTTCAACTCAAGTCTTTTTTTGCTCTTGCCTCTTCTTCCCTTCCTACTCCCTGCTGCATACCTAATTGCACAGGTGCTTTATTTTCCTTTTATCTTTTTGAGACAGTCTGGCTCTGCAATTCAGGCTGGCCTTGAACTCACTTTGTAGCCCAGGCAGGCCTCCAACTTGCAGCAGTCTTCTTGCCTCAGCCTCCCGAGTGCTGGAATTACAGTGCACCACTACACCCGGCTAAGGTGCTTTCTTTTCTTTTTTGGCGGTACTGGGGATTGAACTCAGGACCCTGCGCTCTTTTATGAAAAGCTTAGCATATGTTTTTTAAAAGTTAAATTAGATGTTTCATCTTCAAAAGAGAGTTTATTGAAAGGAATTATTTGAAGAGGGCAGGTAGTCAGAGGTAAAGTATGGTTTTTATTTTATAATTTTCCCCCATTTTCTAGTAGTGTCTTTCTGTGAGGTAATACTCTGAGGTCGACTGGGTCATTTATTTCATTTGGCAAGTCTTACCACCAAGTTGTTTTCTGCCTGTGATACATTATTTTCTTTAATCCTTTTTCTTTGTGTGTGTGTAAGGGGCTGTCTCTTCCTTGTAGAGCTGATACCCATTAGAGTTACTAACTTCCTTTGACTTGCTTTCATACACAGAAGCATGACAACCAGGAAAACCTAACTAATTTAATTAGCTGAGATATATCTAAATAAACACATAAGGAAATAAAAACAACTGAGGTGTACATAGAAATAATTACAAGATTATGCTTTTATTTCCCTGGTTAATTTCAATAAGTGGTATACTTGTAAAGAGGACCTTCATGGTGAAAAAGGAACTGTTCTTAAATTTAAACCAGAGTGATAAATTCAATTGCTTGTAATATTCTTGTGCTACTCTGTAAATGGCTGTGTGTTAATATGTTTTCATCCTTTTGCTTTTAAAAATAAAAAAATTTTTGGAAGTAAGAACTAGGCAAAGCGTTAATGAGTATGTGCTTCAAAATCTGAAGTTTTGGGAAAACAGTGTATAAAAGAAATCTTCTTTCCCCTTGGCAGCTTACTAGAGGAATGTAGTCCTTTTTCAGCATTTGCGAGCTCCCTGTTGCAATCAGTAGTACTTATTTTAAAGTGGTTTTCTCATTAGACTTACAAGTAAGAGTAAATTTTTGTTCCCACACATTTTAATAGAGCTCAGAAATGGAATGAGAGAAGAACTGATAGAGTAATAAATACAAGTACAGAAAGTACAGATAGAATAATAATAGAAAAACAGAATAAAGGAGGAAGTAATTTACTTTTCATTCTCATTGTAGCATTTTCATGTACCTCACCATATGTAGAGCATTGTGTACAGTGTGGCAGACTGAAAAAGGGACAGAGTGAATAGATGGCCTTAGGTGTTGGGTCCCACTCAGGGAGGCTGACATTGTAATTCAGAAACCCACAACCAAAACTGAAAGTGGTAGAGCATAGGCAGATAGGAGCTGTACTAGAGGTGGTAATGAGGAATGCTGAGAGAAGAGAAGACTTTCTCCATGTAGTGTTCTGAGCTAGGCCTCAGATGAATAAAATTTTCATAGCCATGGAGGTATGGAGGGTCACACTTCTAAAGAAGCTGGGAGCAGTAAATGCCGGAGATAGCTGCATGCATTGTAGGGAAATACAGTGTTACTTCAGTTCATGAACTTAATTCTTTCCATGGTTCTACTGCATTGGACAAGATCGGAATCAAATTCATTGGTTAGGTTTAGTGTTGAGCTTATGGGGAAGTTTGATTTGGTTCTCGTCCAATTTGGTTTTCGACCAGACTCATGGGAAGAATTAAGTTCATGAACTGCGGTGCCACTGTAATTAGGAAAAGCTGATAGTAGGACTGGCTAGCTCTTCGAATGCTGTGATCAAAATCCTGTGTAATAAAGAATAATAAAAATGGATCTAGTATAAGAATGGAGGCAATTAGATCCATGACCATATAAGTGTCTAGCTATAAAGAATAAAAATGTCTAGTTTTAATCCATATATTCATCTTACATAATTATATTCTTAATACTTGGTTCTAAGTGGTTTATTATTCCTTCCCTGGTTTATTGTAACATATGGCTTTGAAAGCCAGCAAAGAGTTGGAGAAGGCCAGAGAAAAGGGTGTTACTCATAAACTACTATATTCATAAACAGTAGGTGGTAGAAGATAAAAATACAGAATAGAAAATGTAAGAAAATAGTGCTGTAAGAAGAAAAGGCTTGAGCTAGGAATAGTGGTGCACACATGTAATCCTAGCTACTTGGGAGGCTGAGGCAGGAGGGTCACAAATTCAAGGCTAACCAGGGCAACTTAATAAGACCCTGTCTCAAAGTAAAAGTTTTTAAAAACTTGTTTCATTAAAAACGATGGTAATATATACTAAAAATTTTTGAACTTTACTTTCTCTATAAGTTTTAATTTTTATTCTTTTTTTTGTCTTTTTGAAACAGAGTTTCACTGTGCACTTCAGGCTGGCCTTGAACTTGCAGCAATTATACTGCCTCAGCCTGGATTGCTGAGATTACAGACATGTGCCACCACGCCTGGCACTTTTTTGGACTTTAAAAAGATATAAAATACAAAGTGAAATTCTCCCTTTCCTTCTGTCTGCCAGCTTTTTCTTTCTAAAAGTACACATTGGTTGCAGTTAACAGTATATGCCTCCAGAGATAGTAGTGCCTATACCTGTATGTATAGCTATATAGATTTTCTTTCTTTTTTCTTTTTTTTTTTTTTTTTTTGTTTTTTTGGGACAGGGTCTTGTTACGCAGTTCAGGCTGACCTTGAGCTCACTTTGTAGCCCAGGCTGGTCTCGAACTCGCAACAATCCTTCTGCCTCAGCCTCCCAATTGCTGGGATTACAGGCATGTGTCACCACACCTGACTGCTGTATAGATTTTCAAAGTAAAACAGTTTTCAAAGAGCTCAGGGTGTACCTTAGTGGTAGAGTGCTTGCCTAGCATGTGTGGCCCCCTAGCACCACAAACAAAAAGAATAGAAAAGAAAAAGTTGGCATAAGAGACTTTTTTTTTCTTTTTTTTCGATCTTTGACTTAGCTGTTGAAAACATTGTATGTTTTCTTTCCTTCCAGTGACCTAGTTGCACAGCTTCCCATTCCGATTAGCATGTGCCACAAACAGCTGTGTTGATGCTAACACATGATATTGTGATCCTAAGGTACTCTCTATTATATGTGTAACTGGCTCATTTGAAGGGACGAGATCACTTGCAGCTCAAGTCATATAAATCCAATTCTAGGATTATATTTCTATTTCTCAGGATGAGTTCACCCTCTTATATAGTTCAGTGGTTTTTAGTGAACAGTATTCACAAAGTTATGCAACCATCATTACCCTCTAGAATATTTTCACTACCCCAAAAACAATACACCCATTACCAGCCACTCCTCATCTACCACCTACCATTACCCAATCTTCTGGCAACTACAGGACTACGTTCCTGCTTATTTTGAAACATTTCAGACAAATGAAATCAAACATCATGTAGGCTTTTGTGTTTGGCTTCTTTCATTTAGCATAATGTGTTTGAGGTGCCACCCACATTGCAGCACTGTGTAGATGTGCCTGCCACATTTTATGTATTCATTCATCAGGTGATGGACGTTGGGGTTGTCTCTACGTTTTGGCTGTTTAGGAATAGTATAACTGTGAACATTCATATACCAGCTTTTATGTTAACATATGATTTTCAGTTCTCCTGGATATGCACCTAGAAGAGGAACTGTTTGGGAATTGCCAACCTTTTCTCCCACCAGTGTACCATTTTACAGTCCTACTAGTAGTGTTTGAGGTTCACAGTTTTTCAAGCTCCTTGTTGTTATCTGTCTTGGATTTTAGCTACCACAGGTGGCAAGTGGTGTTTTTTTGTAGTTTTTATTTGCATTTCACTGCAATATTGACTAATGTTGTTAGCATTTTTAAATTGGGTTATTTGGTCTGTGTTTTAACTGATGGATTATAAAATGTACAGTTTATTATTTCTTTTTGCTTTTGGTGTCCTATTGAATTTGTATTTAATACCATGTAAACTACTGAGAAGTTCAAAAAGTGATATTCTTGATATCTGGTAGGTACTTGAAGAAAATTTTAATGAATAACTTCCATTTCTTTTTAATTACTGTGTTCAGAGTTAGGTTTTAAATGAAAATGAAGATTTAAAAAATACTTTTGCTGTTTAAAAACTGTCACTTTGGAACCAAATTGGAACTTTGATGACTGAACTTAGTATTCAAAGTTCTCAATTATTCCTAGGTTTCTCAAATTATTTTAGGCTTTT
This sequence comes from Dinomys branickii, assembly GCA_004027595.1. Lineage (NCBI taxonomy): Eukaryota > Metazoa > Chordata > Mammalia > Rodentia > Dinomyidae > Dinomys > Dinomys branickii. The sequence continues at coordinate 17,933 of PVLD010018067.1, read as the reverse complement.
TAAAATAGACTTTAATAGAAATCTGTATGCCTTCCAGAGTGTGACTCCAGTGAGTACGCTGCTTGATCTCATCACGTGAACAGCACAGTCCCATGTCTCCATGTCTCAGGTTTTCAGAGCATCCCCCGGCTAGACATTTAAATCATTTCCATTTGCCCGACTAGACATTTTTATGGTTTCATTTCTTTCTTTTTGTAGAAAGGTGATTTTAGAATAGTACGGGCATGTATTTTTAGGTATAGTCTAAAAAACTGACAAGGGGTATGATACGTGTTTTTTTATAGAGTCTGTTTCATTTTTACTAGACATAATAGGTCAGTTACAGAATTCTGCGTGGTAAGTGGTAAAGGCATGAGAGGGATGAGGAGCACAGGGGATGAGGGTTCTGTCAGAAGCGCAGGTATTTGGGAGGAGATGAAGTCCAGCTGCGTCTCCAGGGGGCGGTAAGGAGGAACTGGGAGGGGAGCCAGGCGCAGCTGGAAGTCACAGGGTGAGTATGTTACTGGAGGCTCGAGTGTGAGGCACGGCTGCCTCCATTTGCACGCCTAAGCCTCCCTGGGGAGGCCAGGGGCCATAAGGGCATCCGTGGGCTCTGCCTGGACGGGGTCTTCCTCCTCCTCTTACCGGCAACTCTCACCTATGCCACCTCTCATCTGTGCCAGTGCAGACAGTTACTCTGCATCTGATGCTGTTTTGTCAGCTCTCCATTGTCTTAGGGCACTGGCAGAAATCTTCCTGTGGCTTTAGAAGCCTTGCCCACTCCAGGGCCTGATCCTCTAGCCCCTTCTTCCTAGCACACTCCTCCTGTCCAGCCCCCAGGTGCTCAGGCCTCCCTGGGGTTCTCCTACTCCACGCCAGGGCCAGGCCTCCTTGGGAGGGCCTTGCATGAGTCCATCCCTTCTCCTGGTTCGCCCTACTCGCTGCTGAGTTTAGCCCGTGGCCAAGACTCCCTCCTTAGAATCCCATGTGGCTGAGAGCTGTGTCTCCAAGGACAGTGTGTCGTGGAAGGGGCCATCAAGACATGAAACACCCCTGGAAACCAGTGAATGGTCTCTCGTTAACAGTGTACCACAATCCAGTTTCCTTCCACTGTTGGAAGGTATCACTTTTTACTTGACTGTGGCTCTGCAGGTGAAAGAGTTGGCTTAATGTTACAGGACTGTTTTATATGCAGAGAAAGGCCTTGTGATGGCTAAAATCACACAAGCATGCAGGGCCCTGGTCTGATTGAGCAGTCCTATGTTCTGTGCCCCCCCAGTTGGGCCTATCAGTCAGGAAGGGAGATGGTACGCAGACTCCTCTGTGCTGTTTTTTAAGCATGCATTGATTGACTGATTGATTGATAGGCTATCCGGGGGATTGAACCCTGGGCCTTTACCCACAGCTACATTGCTGGCCCTTTTTTATTTTTAGGCAGGGTCTTCCTAAAATGCCAAATTGCCCAGACGAGACTCAAATTGCCCATCCTCCTGCCTCAGCCTTCTGGAGTGCTGCCATTCCAGATGTGCACCGCCACCTCCAGCTGCTCTTTTGAGTTTTGACTGTCTGTAGTTGTACTGTATACCGTGTGCCTCATTTTTGTAAGACTGCCACAGCTGTGACTTAAGTGGCTTTGGGTGTGGCCGTGTCTGGCATCTTGGCATTCAAAAATACTTGTTGAAAAACTGGTTTCCTATCTGTTCTGTCTAGCACTAAGTGACTGTAAAATGGCTTCAAAAATGAGTCTGAAATGTTTGATTCACTTTTCATTTAAGTCATATTTTCAACCACTTAAACTCGAGTACTCAGGTGCACTTTACATTGCTTAGTGATACATCACAGAGCACTAGTTCTGTCATTTTAACTTGTTTTCTTACATATCCAGATCGAGGAATATACTTCAGGCATCACAGGGCCATCACCGAGAGCTGGGTCACGGTGGGCAGTCATTGGGTGAGTGGCGAGCAGGGCAGGGTGGGGGTGTGGCGTGGAGTGGAGTGGCGCCTGCGCGGGGTGGTATCCACGCATGCGGTTGGCTGCGTACTGAGCTCTGCGGCTGCGCACCAACAGCCTCGCCGGAAGATTGCACCAGAAGCTAATGGTGGGCCAGTTGGCGTGGAAGCAGTGAGGAGTTGTGAAGCCCTGCGTGCCAACGTCGAAGGTCATGAAAGGAACTCACAAAGAGCAGCTGCAGGAAGCAGCGACCCAGTACCTGAGGAGCCGGCAGGACACGGCGGAGGGCGGGTCCCCAAAGCTGGGCGCTCGGCTGCGACAGACGACCAAGGAAATGGCAGCCCGCCTCCCGGTGCAGGCCAAGACCAGCCTTAAGAACCTTGTGGCCGGAACCCCGCACCACGCGGACCCCCAGCAAGCTGAGAAACAGTTTGACCGGCTGTGGCGGTTTCTCATCGATTCAGAGTCTCCAGCGAGCTGTGACCTTAGGTTGCTCCTCTACCCGCTCTTCGTGCACGTGCACCTCTGCCTGCTGGAGAGTGGCCCGAACAACATGGCGGAAATTTTCTATGGCTGCTTCCACTGCCGCCTCCTGCTTGACGGAAGCCAGAGGGACGTGGTGGAGCAGCTGTGGGCTGCCCACACCACCCAGGATGTGCTGGCCAACCCCGCTCTCTGTGGCTTCCTGGACAGCAAGTACGTGGTGCGTCTCCGGGAAGACAGCTACCAGTACCTGCTGTGCTTCCTGCAGAGTGGCGACAACGCCGCGCTGTGCCGGCTGCTCACCGAGCACATCCAGCTGGATGTGGGGCCTGCAGGCAAAGCAGAAGCCAGGCGGGAGAGCGAGACCGCGGCGGGGGCCCCTCAGGAGCGGGCTGAGGACGCCCTGCAGGCCCTGCAGGAGAGCATCAGGTGCGTGCACGCCGGGCCACCCTCCCTGACCACGCTCTACCTGTATACCTTCTGTCCCATGCCATCGCAGCGGCAGCAGCAGCACGTGAATGTTGCTGAGGTTGCCCCCGATGGCATGCTGTTGGCCGCCGGCTTTGACAACTCCTGCATAAAGCTCTGGAGCTTGTGGGGCAAGGATTTGAAGGCCAAGCCCCACTCTGTGAACGTCTCACGCATCCACTTGTCTTGTGATGCTCCGGAGCAAGAGGAGGACGCCATGGGCACAGATGTGAAGACCCTCCGGGGGCACTGCGGCCCGGTGTACGGCATGTGCTTCCTCTCCAATAGCTCGGGGCTTCTCTCCTGTTCAGAGGACACGTCCATCCATTACTGGAACCTGGGCACCTTCACCAACACTGTGCAGTACGTAGGACACAACTACCCAGTGTGGGATCTGGACGTCAGCCCCTACAGCCTGTACTTCGCCAGCGGGTCACACGACCGCACCGCCAGGCTGTGGGCCTTCGATCGTACGTACCCTCTGAGGAATTATGTGGGGCACCTGGCCGACGTGGACTGTGTCAAGTTCCACCCAAATTCCAACTACCTGGCCACAGGCTCCACCGATCAGACCGTGCGACTGTGGAATGTGCACCAGGGAACGTCAGTGAGGATCTTCACGGGCCACCTAGGCTCCGTGCTCGCTCTCGCCTTCTCCCCCAATGGGAAGTACTTGGCATCTGCTGGCGAAGACCGGGGGTTGAAGCTTTGGGACTTGGCCTCTGGGACCCTTTTCAAAGAGCTGAGGGGCCATGAGAGCAGTATCACTAGCATTGCCTTCAGCTCAGACAGTGGTCTGGTGGCCTCTGCCTCCATGGACAACTCAGTTCGTATCTGGGACATCCAGAACACACACAGCGGAGCTCCTATCCCGGGCTCCTCCAGTGAGCTTGTGGGTGTCTACACTGGGCAGATGAGCAGGGTCCTGAGTGTGCAGTTCAGGGCTTCCAACGAGCTTCTGGTGACCGGAGATGCTCTGGAGTGTCAGGAACAATAATGCTTACCTTGACTGGAGTCCACTGGGCTGTGGTGGGAGGCCTCTAGCTGTACTGTGGACTGTGAAAGACCTCATCCTTTCCTCCCAATTTTCTCTAAGTGCCCCAGTGTTGCAGGGCTTGGCTAGAGCTGGGCTTACATATCAAATGCTCTAGTACCCTGAGAATAAAGCAAGTTGTAATGTTTTCTGAAAGTTATATTTTGTTCTCTATTAAACTGTATTTTCAGAAAGACTCTTCAGTGTTAGCAACTTATTTTCAATATATCTACAACAACAAAGCCTTCTGACAAATGCAAAAACAGTTGCAGTTGACATAGCCTAGTGGGTTAAGTATCTGTGCTTCAGCTGTGTTTATATCTTAATCCTACGTTTACTAGTTTTATGCTGTTAAGCCAGGTATCCAGTCTCTCTGAGCCAAGTATCCTCATCTGTAATGTAGCTGTAATCAGAAACTTATCAGGAGTAAATGCATTATCAGTGGGATATCACCAGGTCGATTCAGTGTTAGCTGCTATTGTGGGTTTATTCTTATCCCTAAATGTCAGCGTTTTGAAGACTATCGTATTTCTCCATTGACTATAAGTTAAGGACTGATTTTCTTTTTTTTGTACTGGGTATTAGACTCAGGACCTTGTGCTTGCCAGGCAGGCACTTACGCCGCTGAGCTATATCCCCAGCCCTATAAGTTAAGGACTGATACATGTAAGTCCCACAAAAAATGCGCCTTGCTTTTATTAAGGGGGGGTGGCAGGAGGGTTGCAACAGTTGGTTTGGGCTGAGACACCTGGCACTTGAGCGTGGATCCACATAGGCACTATTGGGAAGCCTTCAAGTTGAATTGGATCCTTTGGCTTCCTCATGTTGGCCTGCATAACCCTCTGATTAGTCCTGAGTACAAAATGGCTGTAAAAAGAACCTGTCTGTAAAACTGCCAGTAAAGACTTCTTTCTGTATTCATTCTGCAGAAACATCCTGCACTCATCCAGGGAACCTGGCACTGTGATGAAACACTACTGTCCCTTCATCTGAGTGACTCTTCCCAACAGCCCTAAGAGGGAGGTACTGTTGTTGCTGGCTGTTTTGTGGTACTAGTGATTGAACCCAGGGCCTCGTGTGGTAGGCAAGTGCTCTATCACTCAGTCACACCCAACCCTCCAATCATCTCTCATTCCCAGGAGCCTTCAGGGTATCACGGGACTCCCTCTCTGGGCTGCATTTGTAGCCCTTGGTGCAGGACCTGACTTCTTCCTGGCTGTGTACTTTTACTCACCCAGAAGGGCGTTTCCATCTTCACCTTGGCTGCCTACGAGTGTGACAGCCCTGCGGTGTCTTTAGCCACAGCCCGATGCTTTCTGTATCGTGCTTGTGCCCCTCCCTCACACGGCCCTTCTGTTTGCCCTGCCTGTGTTATGCTATCTTTATTCTCTGGAATACACCTTACTTCTCTGCCACCCAGTATTGGGGAAGTTTTAAAGAATGAACGAAATACTATCTATTTTAATATAATTTTACAGCTGTCTCTGAGTATGAAACTCAAGACAAGAAACATGAGCCAGGTAAAAAGCTGGTGTAGGACATTTTTTAGGCTTAGAAAGATCACGGACAAAATTTTAGCACGGTTTTCCTTTTAGGTTAAGAATATGACTACAAATAGAATTCAGATGCTCTCACATTTTAATTTTGAAAACATATATATTATTAATGTGAGCTTTCTAATTTTTTCCTTTGCAGGTAGTGATGTTTGAACTGAATTAGTAAGGTAAGTGTTCTGGCCTGTGTAATAATGCTTTTGTGTATGTATGTGGTACTGAGGATTGAACCCAGGGCCTTTGCACTGAGCTTCATCCTCAGCCCTTTTTTGCAACAGGGTCTTGTGAAGTCACAGAGTTGCCCAGACTAGGCTTGAACTTACAGTCCTTCTGCCACAGCCTCTCAGGGTGCTGGGATTACAGGTGTGTGCCACCATGACCGGCTGTAATGTGCTTTTCTTATTCATATTGCTTTATTTGTAGAATTTAGCTGAATTATTAAAGTGGTTTGTTTGTTGTTTGTTTTGTTTGTGGGCATAGAACCCAAGGCCACAAGTGTTCTAGGCAAGTGTTCTACCACTGAGCTACAATGTTAGCCCTAAAGTAGTGTTTTAACCTTGCAGATTATTGCCTATAGACAGTCATCCAAAATGTAAGAGACTACACATTATATTTTTAGGTACATTTAAAAATAATATACTGTAATAGGATACTTTTGTTTCTTTAGCACATGAAAGTAAAGAAGTTTCAAAGGATTCTGTTTTTAAATAAAAAGGGGTTATTTTTAATGTCCCTTAGATAATTGTAATTATGTCAATATATAGGTTGAATGAAACTGGCTGTTAGTCATCAATTGGAAATCAGATGGTTTGCATATTTACGTCACTGTGTGCATGCAACTCCAAGGTCAGAATCAAAAGTGTTCATATGTATATTAATATAGCAAATGCCACAGTATTCCCAAAGAGGGATATCTGAAATATAAAAAATTGTGCCCTATTTACTAGCATGTGGGTTTAGCATAACCCAGGTCTTGTTGGTCAGAATAATGATATGGACTGGGGTATAGTGCAGTAGTAGTGTAATTGATTAGCATGTGCAAGGCTCTAGGTTCCATTTCTGACAGTTAAATTATAAATCCCCAGGAAGTCCTAAAACTTAATTTGGTAGGTGTATGCCACCAGTAATCTAAGTGGGATTGCTAGATTATATGCCCGGTTTATAATTTTACTTAAAGATTCTAAAATTTCAGTGTTTTATAATAACACTTCTTATCTGGTCAGGCTGTTGTATAGGTAGAGAGTTACTAACTACAATGCTAGGGTAAGGGAGAGACTAGAATTATGCACATCTGTTATTCTCTCATAACACAACATGGAACTTTTGTGTTCTCCTATATTAAAAAGTGTGTGAAAGGAAGACTAATAGAGACCTGCTGAGGAGGTGATGACCATGTTGCGTAGGTCCACAGGTACAGCAGTCCCTTGAGGGGGGAGGGTAGGGTGAGAGGCATATGCCAGGCAAAGGCAACACTGTCCCATGAGTCAGCACCATGTGACAGTGCATTTCAGAATGACTGAAGGAAAGAATGTGAGGGGGAGGTGCCCAGGCAAACTTAGGCCAGGTACCTTCCCCTACAAGTTGACCTTAGTCCTAAATCGCTGCAGAATAAACCACTGAAGAATTGTAGTCATTTCAAGAGAACATTAGACAGATGCTTTCTCCTTTGTTAAAATAAGAGAGGTGACCAAAATTACTATGAATACTTAGAAGTTTTTAAACCTTATTACAGTAAAAGATACAATGTCAAAAATGGTAAGAGTGTCCAAAGCAAGGAGGAGTATTTTGAGGGGAATTAATGGCTTTATGTCTCTTACTGTAACAAAATTTTAAAAGGTCATCATATGTTTTGATCACCCTTCAATGATCAAAAGTTTAGCCAGGTATGGTGGTGCACACCTGTAATCCCAGCACTGGGGGGGGTGTTGCTGAGGCAGGAGGGTCATTGAGAGTCCAAGACCAGCCTGGGCTACAAAGTGAGCTCAAGGCCAGCTTGAACTGCATAGTGAGACCCTGTCTCAAAAAAGAAAAAAGAAAAAGTTGATGGCAATTTCTGCCAAATGAAAACACTATGGTGTGTACTTATTCACCGGATCTGGCACCTACAACTTCTGGCTCTTCCCCAAAATGAAAATGACCATGAAAGGTGAATGTTTTAAATGAATTCAGGATATCAGGGCAGTCATGACAGCATAACTAACTGCACTTACATTCGAGGACTTCCAGAACTGCTTCAGAAAGTGGCAAGAATGAGATAAGTGGGCTCACAAGTGAAGAGGAGTGTTTTGAGAGGGGTTGATCACAGTGTGTCTTTGTGATTTTGAAAATTTAAACATTCGCTATATTTTTCAGTCACACCTCATACAGTCATTTGTTGTTTAACAATAGGGATACATTCTGAGAAACACATTGCTAGGATGATTTGACAATTTTTGAACATTATAGAGTGCTTACACGACCTAAGTAGTATAGGCAGACACCTAAATGGTACAGCTCATCACGTGACATAGCCTTTTGATGTGCAGTGTAACATGGTATACTCTTTGACACTACATTTTTTTAATAAGTAGAGTATATACTAATGAAAAAATACAGTAAGTACATCAATTGATACCAGTCATTTATTATCAAATGTTAGGTACATGCTATACTTTTTATACACTGCAGTGTGGTAGGTTGATTTCCACCAAAATCACCATGAATAGGTGGGGAATTGGTAGTGCGAGGCCAGCTGCATCACCGGGTGATAGGAGTTTTGCTGCTTCATTATAATCTGTGTGACCACCATCATATATGTGATCTGCTGTCGTCTGGAATGTCATTATGTGGCACATGACTGTAGTTGGGGTTTTTTTGGTTTTGGTAATCTTTTTTAAATTTGTAGTTGTGGAAGCAAGATTCTAAATAATTAAAAAAAGGAATTGATTTAGTGAATTTGTTACCTGCAGCAGGAGATCAAGGAGCTTGAAGTTGTTTCACAGGTGTTTTTTAAATTTTTTTTTCAGTATTAGGGATTAAAACCAGGTCTTCACATTGAGCTACATCCTCAGCCCTTTTTAATTCTTTTATTTTTTATTTTTTGATTAAAAAAAGACATAAAGCCATTAATCCCCCTCAAAATACTCCTCCTTGCTTTGGACATTCTTTATCATTTTTGACATTGTGTCTTTTACTGTAATAAGGTTTAAAAACTTCAAAGTATTCACAGTAATTTTAGTCACCTCTTATTTTAACACAGGAGCAAACAACTGTCTAATATTTCCTTAAAATGACTATAATTCTTCAGTGGTTTATTCTGCTCAATTTAGGACTAAGGTCAACTTGTAGGGGAAGGTACCTGGCCTAAGTTTGCCTGGGCACCTCCCCCTCACAGTCTGCTTCAGTCATGATACCTACTTTGATTTTAAGGTTAAGAACCATTTTTGCTTTAGAGCTGTGCCAGTGCAGTTAAAAGCTTTCATTGTGGCAATTTAAATTAGTTAAAATGAATTAATTGGTGCTGGGGGTATAGCTTAGTGTGGTCAGATGCATACTTAGCATGTGCAAGGCCCTAAGTTCCATCCTAGCATCAAAATAATAAAATCACACAGTTTCTCACTCTCATTGACCCACATGCTTATAGCCATGTGTGGCCAGTGACAGGCTATATTGGACATTGCCATCACTGTATAAAATTCTTTTGCACAGTGGTGCACTTAAGTTTTCCTTCACAGATAGTAATATATTTAGAAAGCCATTTACTAGTGAAATACTTAAAGGTTACATAATCTGATTAAAAATAATAGGACAAGGAAAGCCCTGGGGTAACTTTTGCCAGATGTTGATAATTGGGAAAACTGGGTTAGGGTTCATGGGAATTCATTATTTTGCTCCATCTATTCAGCAGTTTTATATATTTGAAATTACCTATAATAAAAGTACTAAAACAGAGCCATTAAATAGGAAGCTGTTCCCTCCAGCACTTTGAAGTAATGGTCAACATGCCTCAGAAATCTCACCCCACATGAGACACAGTATAATCGCACATTTTTATTACAAGTTTTCATTCCAGTTGAAAACACACAAATAACAAATAGCACAGGCTGTATCTGTTAAGAGTTAGAATAGACCAAATGAGTTGGTAGTACAGTGTGCTAGACTGTATTAAAAATTCCATTGCTGCTCACATGGTGTTCTTAATGAGAATAAACTTCATTAACTCAGTGGTTGGTTCCTTTTATTTCACGGCCAGATTCGTGGCTTCTAGAAGTCTCTGGCTTTGCCTTGTCTGCAGAGAGAAGGGGGAGCAGCAATAAAGCAAATCCCTGGCAGAAGGAGCATTAAAAGGCTGTTTATTTGAAGCCGCTAAAGAAAAGTGTGGCCTTTGTTCTCTTAGTTTAACAAACAGTGGTGGGACTTACCATGAGCAGGGAGGGGCTGATCACAGTGTGACATCAGAACAAGGTCTTTGAGGGCAGACTTGGGCTTAAGTGCCAGCTTCACAGCCAGCTGACCTGGAAAGGGGACGAATGAGCTCTTTCCAGTTACTCTCCAGAATAATGGTAGGATTGAAGGTTGAACATGGCTGAGAGGTCAGTAGATGAAACTTCTTATTTAGGTATTTATTTCTTTTGCAAAAAGGAATAGAGGCTATGTGTTTTGTTTCAAACATTGATATTCCTAAAATTATGTAGCTGACTGTACATGTGTAAAGGAATATAATGGTTCACTTTTATTTTACAGGGTTCTGAAGTCAAAGCTCATAAATTAATAATGGCAGGAAAATCATCACTTTTAAAAGTAATTCTCCTTGGAGATGGTGGAGTTGGGAAAAGTTCTCTTATGAACAGATATGTAACTAATAAGTTTGATGCTCAGCTCTTCCATACAATAGGTGTGGAATTTTTAAATAAAGATTTGGAGGTGGATGGACATTTTGTTACCATGCAGATTTGGGACACAGCTGGTCAAGAGCGATTCCGAAGCCTGAGGACGCCTTTTTACAGAGGCTCTGACTGTTGCCTGCTTACTTTTAGTGTAGATGATTCACAGAGTTTCCAGAACTTGAGTAACTGGAAGAAAGAATTCATATATTATGCAGATGTAAAAGAGCCTGAAAGCTTTCCTTTTGTGATTTTGGGCAATAAGGTAGACATAAGCGAAAGGCAGGTGTCTACAGAAGAAGCCCAAGCATGGTGCAGGGACAACGGCGACTACCCCTATTTTGAGACAAGTGCAAAAGATGCCACCAATGTTGCAGCAGCCTTTGAGGAAGCAGTTCGAAGAGTTCTTGCTACTGAGGATAGGTCCGATCACTTGATTCAGACAGATACCATCAATCTTCATCGAAAGCCCAAGCCTAGCTCGTCCTGCTGTTGATCATTAGATAGATGGTTGGTGCATTTTAACCAACTCACACATACATGGTGAACATGAGGGTGGATAAGAGAATTAGCGTTTGCAGCCATGTGTCATGTACTAATAAAATTAATGTATGTCACTGCTTCATTAGTTGGTGGGAGAAGGGACACATCCACTCTGGAGGAATCGATTTACTCAGTAATGGCACCTTGCCTTTATAAATCATAACAGTTGTCTAATAATTGTTTCTTTAAATATGTAAGTTAGAGGTAATAAAAAATGACCAAGACATTAATTATAATTAGAAGAAAAACTTGACTGTTCTAGAAGATATGCTTGGATTGTTTTCTTTTCCCCGGGAAAAGGGATAACTAGTTTTCTATGTGTATATTTTTATGTCATTAGCATTGTATTCTTGGTTCAAGGGAAAAATCTAAAGCAATACTGTTATAATATTAAATATCAAAGTCTAATGCATTTATATTGTATTGCTTTTTGATTTGAATATGTCTTCATCTCTTTAAGATGATTTTGAACTCTTCCTATTCATTTACAATTTCATTAGAATTGATCACATGCTCCTCATTTGTGTGCCATGTAGGCCCCCCTGCCCCTTTCCAGTGCAGAAGCTTGCTTTATTACTCTTGGAGGAAATAATAAGAATTATACTTTGTGAGAGGGTATATGAGGCTAGGGTGTCTTGGTTTACTCATACTTAGTATCTTCAATTTTAGTATATGTGCTTCCAAAGTGAGCATACTTTTGGTGTTTTCTCTATTGCTCAGCATTGTTTAGTGATTTGCTCTCAAGATTTTTTCCTCTAAAAAGTGGACTTGCTGCAATGACCAGACTTAATAAAGCAGATTTTGATCTTTCATGGGTCAAGTTCATGTTTGCTGCCAAGAGCCCTATGAAAGCAAATCAAAGGGTCCTCTGCAGTTTATGTGGATGGGATCCTCCATTATAGAGCAGAGGGGATTATTAAAGGAGATACTGGTATGGGGTAAGTAGATGTCACACAAGGAGAGTTGTCTTGGTTACATTTCTCTTGCTGAGACAAAATACCTGACACCCACAAGGAAGAAAAGGTTCACTTAGCTCACAGTTGGTGGTTTCACTCTACACTCAGCTGGCCCTAAGGCAGAGTGCCTCATGGTAGAGGGCAATAGTTCATGGTGGCGGAACACAGCAAGAGTAAAAAAGGAGGAGCAGCAGAGAGCGTTGCTTTTTCACTCCCTTACATTGTATAAAGGCTACCCGTCCCAGGGTACTCAGCTCCCGTAATCGCAGCATTGAATGTGAATCACAAACTCTAGAAGCCCCTCCCAGGACTGGATGAAGCTTTGGGGGCACATTAAACACAAACCATAAGAGTACAATTTGAAAAACTAGATTGAGTTGACCCCACCCATTGGGAACTACTTCAAAAAACATTGCATTAAGATAAGCTTTTAAAAGTCTAATTGCCTAACAAAAGAGAATTTTGTCATGAGAACATTTTAAATTTGGGGCAGTCTTCATTTTCTCAGGTCAGAGTGAGCTGTAGTTTTGATTATAAGTAATCCCACACCCAGCTATAATCCTCCATGTTAAAAAAAAATAGAAATCTCCCTTCAACAGACTATTAGTACATTACTGTTCCATTTGTTTTTCTATATAACTTGATCTATAGACTTTTACAAGTCAAAATTATACCGTCTGGTAACTTGCCCTTTCCCAATATATCTGAACATATTTCTACTATTAGTATATTTTTCTCATTTATTAGCTGTGTGAATGTCTGTCAATTGATTAAACATTCTTAGTTGATACTGATCGAAGTAAGAAAGTAGTACATAAGGACAAGGAATTGAACCTCACAGAATAGTTTGCCCTTCAAACAAATTAACTTTGATGGAAAAGCTCTTAAGCAGCGGAAGGCAGCTGCAAATCTAACCATTTTCTTTGGTTTGAAGAAAGACACTGATGGGTGGTATTATCTGGGCAACAATGAGCAATATGGAAAAAATAGAGGATAAGTGAGGGACAAAGCTGCCTGGCGGCAGGCGTGGGAAAAAAACAATGCCCAGTGTCCCAAGGAGACAGGTGATGGGCAGGAAGAACTGAAGGTCATGTTTCACACCTTGGGGGTGGGAGGCCTCAGTGGTACTGAAGGCACCATAGAATGTGTCTGTCAGCTCAGTTCAAGCTGTGCATGAATGTAGAGCCTTTGAGGAGAGTTCAGTTTTAAGAAAAAAGCAGTGTGCCGGACCTGAAGAACAGATAAGTATGCATTTGATGACTGGTGTCGCAATTATAGTGTGACCTGTGGAAGATGGAAACAATCCCATCAAAGGATTACTTCTGTTCTTGCTGCTTTCTTTGTCCCTGTGAAAAATTCCCTAGTTAGAAGCATCCCAGCTGTTCCTTGCCTTAAAAGAAAACCTTCTTAGATTTCTATACAGATTTAAGTTTTCACTTTAGTATTAACACCATGATGCAAGTTCTCTCACAGTGTGTCTTACAAGGTGCTACAGTGTTCTGTAGAAAAACAGAGCAGGGCAGTACCCGCTGAAACGTAATGTGGACACAGAGTGGTTTGGGGATGCTACAGACTGTCTACTAGGAAGTGCTGAAAGGACAGAGAAATTGAGAATGAGGGTAGCAGCAGGGGGAGCACAGAGGTGGGCAGTACCTACACACAGGAACGCATGCTGAATGAAGCAGCAGAGGAGAATTCCAGCTATAAAGGGGACAAACCCACATTTGTGCACTTTATCTGGATCACTTTTGGAGTGCTAATGTCATTATAAATCTAGTGCTGACATACGTGTGCTTAGTGTAGCCTGATTTTGTTAGCACTGATTCTACCCCATTGCTCTTACACTCTGGAATGTTCAAGGACATCACCTACCAGATCCAAGATTTGCCAGTTTCACTTTCGTAATGTTCAGGTCCTGGTTCCATCCTGTCCGCCTCCCTGCTTTCTCTACACTTCTGTGTTTGGAATGCTACTTCCCTGGCTGGCCCCACCTCTAAGGTGCCGTTCCTTGCTGGATTCCCCCAAGCTCCTTCAGTGATGCGGTTACATGTAAAAATTGGCATTTAGTGTTGGTCATCTACTCACAAAGTGTGTGTTCCTAGCTCACCCTCACAAGCCTAGAGAAAAGGAAGGCTATTTGTAGTGCATCACTGTCAGGCAGCTGAGCTGGGGCCTGAACCCAAGGTTCCTCGCCCATATGGATTCCTGCAGTAACATGCTACTGCTCCTGGCTGGCTCCCATTACAGCCCCCGGGGTTGTATGCTCATTGAAGGTGGGACAAATTGTAGACCACAAATACATGTTTGCGTCTCTCATATCATCATGGCTAAAATTATTCCTAGACTAATACACGAGTATCTATCTTCCCTGTCCCTAAAACTCTTGGCACATAGCTGGAGGTGAAATGAGCTGTCTAACAGGTTAAGGTATGTTTGTAGGTGTTGAGTGGGGGATATAGACTTGAGACTATGGTGGTGTTGTACAGCACTTTAAAATTGGGTATCAGACTACCACAATCTTGGACAAACATCTTTATTTAAGAAATCAAATAAATAAGACTAAAAACTAATGGCAGCAACTACACACAAGGATACAGGACCAAGCTTACAATTTACTTGCTCAAAAGCCATCCAGGACAGAACAAAATTCTTCAAGTGCTCATAATAAGCACAGAAAATATCTGGTAGTATTACTTGCTTTTCACAGATATTCATACTTTTACATCAAAACCACACACTTAGTATAGTACAGAAGAGACACATTACTGGCTTCCTTTAGCATACAACCTAAAAAGCCAAGTGCAAATGTTAATGTAATCCAAACTTTAATAATAGTTCTTAAATTGTATTACCACTTTTGTACAAGTACAGATAGAAATTGGTTTACTCAAGTCCCAGTTTACTTTCTCAAAGGAAATACAAGAACATACAGTGACAGAGGCAACATATTTCACCATGTAACTGTGGTCCATTATACACATGCGGGTCTAGGATTCTAAAATTATAGCAGTGATTATCACTATTCTCAGTCTCTGACAGGCGGGTATACAACATTTAGCACTGTAAAAGCATTTTGCTTCAGCTTCTTCAGTAGTGCTGTGTTTATAGTATATCTCCAAATGCACAAATAAGTCATTGTATATGCAGTTTCATTTCCTTCTGCACAATCTTTTATTTTTAAATCTGTCTACCAAATCTTGGCTATGCCATTTGTTTTTTGAATTACTACATCAAGATCAAACTGTCTCATTAAAGACAGTCAAAAACCTCAACTTTCACACATTTCAAAATTATTGATAAAGAACTCTATAAATAATACTTCACAAGCAAATACTATTGACAACCAAGATGAAACAGAATGTACTATTTTTAAATTATAAAAGAAGTTCCATTGGATTTTTTAATTTTTATTTTGTTTTGTTCTGTTCTCGGTACTGGGAATTGAACTCAGGACCTTGCACTTGCCAGGCAGGTGCTTATGCCACTGAGCTACATCCCCGGCCCCTGAGCTATATCCCTGGCCCACTAGATTTAGATAAATGAGACAAGTAAAGGTTTTCTAGGCTTAATCAAGGTATGTTTGCAAGTTTACTTAATGTTGCTATGTTTACTTAATCAAGTTATTTACAAGGTACACATTCCTGAGTATATACCATTGTGACATTATTTTGAAATTTTTCTGCATTCAGCTTAAAAGATGTTTCTTCCCAAGAAACTGAACTTTTCTGTCAAATGCGCTTGATCGAATAGGAGAGTTGGGTTCATAAAATGGATTCATTGCAAACTAGGAAAGAAGAAGGTATTAGTGAGCTTGTCAAACAAACAGGCTGAAAAATCATAGGTCTTAATTATCATAACTTTTAAATTAAAAATGATCAAAGACATTCAAAACAAAAATCTGAGGAAACATTTTTAAGTGTCATTGTATATCTTCCATTGTTAAACACTGTATCCTTAAGGAAAGTTTTGTGTTGCTGTTTAAGTTTTGAGAAGTGTCTGTAGCAAAACTAATGGTAGTAGCATAGGTATTATTGTCTGAGTAAATTAAAGTAACTTCCTGGATTCAACCTGTGTGTGAAACACAGTACTAATCTACTTGTATTCATTATAAACAAATGCGCTGATCTGCAAGGCACTTTGGACTACATAAAACTCATGAAAAATCCGCCATGTATTCAGAGTTAAGAAAAAGTTACTCTTGTGTAGTATTTTTTAAATCACGTTTTTAAATATCCTCATTTAACAGAAAGCTAAATAATCAGTTCCTTATCTAAAGTAGTAAGTGCATCACAATAGATGTGAGAAAAGTTAATATTAAATGGAATTACTGAGGAAAGGATTTTTACAATGTTTACATCTTAATCACTTCATATTTATCCATCCTTATAAGAGAGTTAAACATTCTTATTTGAAACCTTTGACTAGAAATAGTGGTTTTTCAATTTTATTACTGTGCTGATATGTAAGAAATCCTGCCCAGATACAGAACAGATTTAAGAACAAACTGTTATTAGCATTGTACATTAACCATGACATCACATTACTATTTTATTTCTCACTTGATTATCAAATGTAGATGCACTATTCTCCTTGGAGAACTACTTCATGATGTAAGAATCATCACTTCTTGCCAGTTTATGATCTACAACCATTGCATTGTAGCTTATTTGTAAAGGAGATAGAAACATTTTAGATATAAAGCAAATTTCCTTTATGTAGGCTGTTTCCTTACTCTCCTGAGGGTTCCCCAACTCAATGATATGCACCACAAGAGGAAGAATGGCACTGATTTACCTTCAAAATCATTTAAAAACATCTACCAGAAAAAACAAAAAAACCATCTACCATGGGTTGTTTTCCTGACTACATATTAGCAGTGAAGACCTGCTTGCTGAGAAAGTTGCCAGAGCTAGTTCTAATTTGGTGAAAGCAAATCTGAAATGAAAACTATCCAGCATAAGGGAATTAACTTAAACAGGCCAGTTTCCTGTCAAAGCTAGAATCCTTTTTTATAACCAGATTTTTAAAAATTATAGGACATACCATACCTTTATATACAAATCATAAACATCAGTAAAGAAGTTCTTTATTCCATCTTCTTGCCTTATATCGTGAAGCATAATAAATCTCATATGTGGAATAATTAAGGTATAATCTATTAAAACTGAAAAGCTATCAGTTGACACTATTCCTTAAATCAGTCACATGCACTGTATTTTGCAATGGAAAAGCTGAACACAAACTTAGTTTAAAGTCAACTTAGCTTTCTCATAAAGAGAATATAACCTTTTAAAGTCAGGAAACATATAAAAATAGCCCTATAAATGGAAAGTTTTACATTTTTACCCAACTCCTTGACATCTATAGATTTAGAACCTGGCCATCTATATTGCATATACTTGTAAGTGTGTTCACCCACCTTTAGTTAAGTATCTTTACTAATAAGGTAAGGATATGGCCGGCAGTGACAAATGCTGACACAAACCACTCATTAAATTTGTCCACAGTTTTCAAGTACATGTTGCTTGAAAGCCACATGTTTTCATCCACAAGGTCAAGTGCAGCGTGAGCAATGAATTGATTGAGATGACGATGATCATCCTAGATGACAGATAGCAGCAACAGATTAACATTTCCATATAGCATTAGGAATGGCAACCATTCATTCTGCAAATTCTATTATGTGGTTTTGTCATTAGGGAAAAACATTACTTGCTTTTACTTCACTTATTATCAGGAGACATAAAAACCTCTGGTTTCCTACAGTTTTCACATTTTAATCTGATACCTAAAACTCAACAAGAACAGAAAGAACCAGTTAATGTGTTCCAGAAAGTACACAGAAAATTGTATTTTTAGTGTTACAAGAAGATAGTTATCAAATTCTGTAATCGTTCAAGCCTGTGAAAACAGTACTACATTTTTTTTTGTCTTTTTGAGACAGGGTCTTGCTATGCAGTGCAGGCTGGCCTTGAGCTCACTTTGTAGTCCAGTCTGCTCTCAAACTCGCAACGATCCTCCTGCCTCAGCCTCTCCAGTGCTGGGATTACAGGCATGCACCACCACACCGGGCCAAAGTACTACATTTAAAATGAGACACAAA